>VZQC01002141.1:154035-269441 GCA_009823505.1 Rhizomys pruinosus | reverse complement strand
AGACTGGAGTCCAAAATGACAACTCCAAAGAAATTAGACTGTTTTCTTCTCACCCACTTGTGCCCCTTTCCCAAAGCCCAGGGAACAAACTGCGGAAGAGGAGGCGTGGTAGATTGTAAGGCCTGTGGAGAGATAGGGGTGAATCATGAGACTACAGGAATATAGTCTGGACTCCTGATTGATCAACATGCCTGTGCATACAAGCTTCTCCAACTGGACTATGGGAACCTTGGGTTGTTCAAAATTTGGACATAGATACTTGCAAAATGCACCAATTACCTAATCGTATGACATACTGAGTAACATCAATGTTATCTGCAAACAACTGTGTCATTATATTGTAGAATCCCTTAAAAATAAAAAATAAAAAAATATTTTTATTGGCTATTTTTATTTTATGTGTATGAGTATACTGCCTGCACGTATGTAAGGTCAGAAGAGGCTGTTGGATCCCCTGGATCTGGAGTTAAAGCTGGTGGTTAGCAGCCAGACTGTGAACTTTATAAGAACAGCCAGTGCTCTTAACTGCTGAGCCATCTCTTCAGCTCCATTGATGAACTTCTTGAGAAAGAATTCCAAACAATAATTTTAGGAATACAAAGAGAGTATAAGAGGATAAAGGTAATTGGACATGACTCTGAAAACAATGTATAATCTGAATATAAATTTCTAATGAGATAGAGACCAAACAAAACACTTGACCATAATGTGAATCTGAACACACTTGAAGATCCGAAATCATGCATACGTTTTCTGACCACATGGAATAAAGTTAGAAACCAGCAATGAGATAAATTTTAGAAACTCTACAAACACCTAAAAATGAAGCAATATCCTCTGGAATGCCAATAAAGAAACCCAAAGGAAACTTGAAATAGTTTGTGAAACAAATGAAAATGGAAACTCAGAAAATTCAAAGCAATGGGAAAATGTTAAAAGGAAAGAAAAAGAAATAAAGAAAAAGAAAAAAAAATCAGTTTTAAATAAGTAGTCCAAATTCTGCTGGGTATCATGGTACATGTACATCTTTAATCCCAGCACTTGGAAGGCAGAGCATGTAGATGTCCATGACTTTGAGCCTAACCTGGTATACAAGAGTTCCAGATCAGCCAATGCTACATAGTGAGATCCTGTCTCAAACAAACAAACAAACAAAGAAACAAACACAAAGTAACCAAATAAAAAAAAAACAAGCAACGAAAACAATGCCAGGGTAACAATGCAACTCACGGAATCAGGCAGCCAGGAGCAAACCAAACTCTGAATTAGGAGGAGGAAAGAGATAACAAAGATCAGTGAAGTAATAAACAAAATGGAGATTAAACACCAATATCAATGAAAATAGGTTTTTTTGAAAGAAAACAACAAACAATTTTGATGTTAAGCCTCAGAGAGAGACTGAAATTTTCCCAGTCTACTTTCTATACCCAGCAGTACTTTAACATTAAACTGCAATGATAAGAAAAACTCCATTTGGAACAGAAAAACTTTCACTCTTAATTCAGGGCTCCACAGCAAATTCCAGGCAGCCTGGACCCCTACTTCTTTTCTTGAGTGTGTCCAACCTTGAAACACAGACATTATTAACTGCTGGTTTTGGCTTCTGTAACTTGCTTATCCTGCTTAAAGGCACCCTGACATTTTCTAAGTAGGCCAGAAGTACAAGATAGCTTTGGTTTTTTGGCCTCCCCTTTAAAAGATCCCACACCTAAATTTACTCAGGCAGTGGCCAAATTGGCAAGACTATCTGCTGGGCAGCAGTCAGTCTGAATTGGGCAGTCAGACTTACTTGCCAATAATGCTATGTTTTTCTGTAATACATGTGGCAAATTAACATTTGATTTGGGTCTGGTGGTCTTTCCTGGTATTCTAAACTCTGCAACAAAGCTATTTCAGTTCCTGGACTGTATGCCATGGAACAGAAACACCAGGTCATCTGGTGTGTTAGTGTTTGAAGCATTGTCAAACTATTTTCCACCTTGGTTATAGCATTTCAAATTCTTGCTGATGGTATATAAGAGTGTCAATTTCTTTCCATGTCTTTCCATGTATTTTATTATAGTCATCTTATGAGGTATAAAGTGGATCTGTGGCTTAACTTACATTTCCCTAACCACAGATGGTTGTGTATTTTATTTGGCTGTATTGAAATTGTGTTATTTGCTTATTGTTATGGTATTCTGAGTGTTCTCTGTCTGTGCTGGATAGCTTTGGTGTCAACTTGACACACCTGGGTTGAGGGAGCCTCGGTTGGGGAATTGGCTCCATTGGATTGGCCTGTGGCCACATCTGTGGTGTATTGTCTTGATTGTTGAGCAGTGACAGTATAAGAAGGCAGGCTGGGCATGAGCCAGAGAGCAAGCCAGTAGAGAGCAAGCTAGTGGGCAGCATTCCTCCATGGCCTGTGCTTCAGCTCCTGCCTCCAGGTTCCTGCCCTGAGTTCCTGCCTTGTGCTCCCTGAGAGATGAACTCTGACCCAGGAGATGTAAGCTGAATAAACCCTTTCCTCCCCAAGTTGGTGTTGGTCAGAGTGTTTTGTCACAGCAATGGAAGACAAACCAGAACACTGTCTATACTCTGGAAATTAAACCTTTAGCAGTTAAGATAGTTTGGAAATACTTTTTTTCCTCTTCTGTTCCTTGGCTTTTCATTTTCTTTTTTTTTTTTATTTATTTCTGTATGTGTATGAATGTACTGTCTGCATGCAAGTGTGTGCACCCATGTCGTGCAATGCCGCGGAGGTCAGAAGAGGGTGTTGGATTCCCCTGGAACTGGAGTTCTCCTGGAATTGGAGTTTCAGAAGGTTCTTGGCTGCCATGTGGGTGCTGGGGATCGAACCCGGGTCCTCTGTAAGAGCGCTCAGTGCTCTTAACCACTAGGCCATCTCTCCAGTCCGGCTTTTCATTTTCTAGGATAGTGTCTTTGAAAGTACAAAGTTGAAAAATTTTGATGAAGTCCAATTGACCTATTTTTTGGGGGGAGTTGTTGTTAGTCATGGTTTTAACATTAAGAACTGGCTAATACTAGCAGATCTTGCTATGGTCAGCAAGACCTTAGATGTCATTGTATTAGAATAAAAAGATATGCCTAATATAGTCACAGTGTATAATGATTGGTATAAATCGATCTTTAGAAGCTTGATAGGCTCTATTAATAAAGCCATCTGGTCCTGAGCTTCTATTTTTGCTGAGTTTTTTGTTTATTGATGTACTGTCCTTGCTTTGATCTCTTTGATAGTTTGCAAGAGTCAAATTGCTAATGACCCATTCAGGATTTTTGCCTGTCTATGCATAGAGAATATTAAGCTGTAATTTTCAGGTCTCGTGGTGTCTTTAGGTTTGTTAACTGTGGAATCTGGCCTCTGTTAAATGAAAATAATCACAAAAATTCAAACAGGAATAGGGAAAGACCTTCTCACTGTGAATAAAAATGCAAGGAGAGGGTGGGGAAAAATGTTAAATTACTTTATGATGGTTCCTTAGTGGTGGTGTTCTGAGACAAGGCAGCTGGGAGAGGGTCAAGCTCTCTTTGTCTAAATTCTGATTTGACTATGACATGAATTCAGAAGTGTTTCAAGGGTAACACATGAGACATAATTTGAAAAGAAAAAGCCCAGCTTCTTTGTTGTTAATGTGTGCAAATACAATTCTGCATAAACCTAGCATTGGGCATAGGAGTTTGCTGCAGGTGCACAGAGTTAGATGAGGTTAGCTCACCCTCTTTACAGAAACTCAAAGCACACAAACAAGTTGTTTCACCCTGCTGACAAAGCAAATGAACGAAGGACTTATGTGACCAAGATGGTCAGCCAGCATTATGAACAACACCAAGGACTTTTCCAAAGGAATTTTCTACATTTCTGGACAATCTAGTGCAATTGTGCTGTTAAATACCATTTTTATAATCATTTAAACTACTTTTCAGAAGATACTTTGAAAAGTCAGGCATCTGTTGTTGTTGGATAAGAACTAAAAAGTATGATTTACCCTAAATTCTTAATGACTTTATTAGCTCTGTTACTTCTGCCTTAAGGAAACATGACTCTTTAAAGTGTCACAAAGCAATTATATATTTTTCAGCCTAACCTGTAGTTAGGCTGAAAGATATATAATTGCAAAACAAGACAATAACCAAGGTGTCAATTTTGCTAAGTCTTCAAAAACATTTTCTCCTCCCTTTCTGTCATGCCCGCATAGTTCTCTAGTTTATGGGGTAACAGAATTGCAGATTGACATGAGGAAACAAGCTTGGAAAGGCTCTTGTAAGTATGCAGGTGTTTGGTTGCATCATCCCTTCTTTCCTTTTTAAAATTCTAGCTAAAAGCTTTATTATTACAAGGGGGCAACAGTAATATGAAGATCTGAGGTTGGAACTGTTATATTTATTATCATATAAGGCAGCAAGCATTTTTGAAAACATAAAAGCCCCATCTGTGATCAGTGCCTAGAAGGGATTACTGGCCTACACACTATTCCTTTTCCTGTCTCCTTGAAAAGCCCAAAGCAAGGCTTTATTGAGGGGGCTGGAAAGGAAAGTTAGGCATTTTCTCAAGTGGTGAAATGTGTGTTTAGTATATATCTTCTTCTGCATGAAGCTTCTTTTCTTTTTCCTCTTGAAAATATAGATTTTTCCTGATATCCATTAAAGTTCACTTTAGATCAAGCTGCTTCTGGTCATCTTCCATGCTCATGCAGATTTTCAGGCAGTTTTGCTTGTTTGTCCAGAAGGAGATTTTGTTTTCTGTTCTTGGGCTTTAATTTGAAAGGAAGTTAATCACAGGTGCAAAATGAGGCAAGCTGTAATGAATTATATTCACTGGCTAAATCCAATATTTTGTTGATCTCTCCACTGCTCGGCCTGACTTTGAGACTCCAAAGCTCAGGCATATTCTCTCTCTCTCTCTCTCTCTCTCTCTCTCTCTCTCTCTCTCTCTCCTCTTTTACTGTGTGCATGTGTATGAGAAGCAAAAATACAGAAACAGAATAGAGTTTAAGTTCATAATTTTTGTGCCAAAATAATATAGATCTATAGAATGAAACTATGCTCAAACACATCATTCCAGTAATGCAAAATGATACAGCCCCTGGAAGGTTCCTAAAAACTTAAGCATATACCACCATTCAGTTCACCCTTCCTACCCTTAGGTATGTGCCTGGTGTAGGAATGACTTTTATAAAATGGACAGAATTGAAGATCCAAATCTGAGCACATACAATTTCAGCCATCTCATATTTGACAAGGGGGCCAAGAAACCACAATGGAGAAAAGACAGCATCTTCAGCAAGTGGTGTTGGCAAAACTGGATCACCACTTGTAGAAGAATGAAATTAAACCCCTACCTCTCGCCCTGTACAAAAGTCAACTCCAGATGGATTAAAGACCTCAACGTGAAACCCCAAACTCTGAAGGTGATAGAAGAAAAAGTTGGCAGCAGACTACAAGACATAGGCGTAGGAAAAGACTTCCTAAATCAGACAGCAGCTGCACAAGAATTAAGGTCGACAATTGACAAATGGGACCTCATCAAACTCAAAAGCTTCTGTACATCAAAAGAAACAATCAAGGAAGTGAAGAGAAATCCCACAGAGTGGGAGGAAACCTTCACTGCAGATACATCTGACAAAGCATTGATTTCCAGAATATATAAACTACTCAAAAAACAAAGAAAAAAGAAAACAAATGACCCGCTCAATAGATGGAGCAAAGAACTGAACAGAGACTTCACAAGCGAGGAATTAGAGATGTCTGAGAAACACCTCAAGAACTGCTCAACATCACTAATCATTAAGGAAATGCAAATGAAAACCACTTTAAGATATCATCTTACTCCAATAAGACTGGCTAGGATCAAGAAAACAAATGATACCAAGTGCTGGAGAGGTTGTGGGGAAAGGGGAACACTCATCCACTGCTGGTGGGAATGTAAACTCGTACAGCCACTATGGAAAGCAGTGTGGAGAACCCTTGGAAGACTTGGAATGAACTTGCCACCCGACCCAGCCATACCACTCCTGGGCATGTACCCTCAAGACTTACGCCACCACAGAGATACATGCACGGCCATGTTTATTGCAGCTCTCTTCACAATAGCAAGGAGCTGGAACCAACCTAAATGCCCCTCAACTGACGAGTGGATAGAGAAAATGTGGTACATCTACACAATGGAGTTCTATGCAGCAGTAAAGAAAGACGACATCACGAGCTTTGCAGGAAAATGGCTGGAGCTAGAGGACATCATGCTGAGTGAAGTAACACAGTCCCAGAAAAACAAACGACGAATGGTATCCCTCATCTGTGGATGCTAGTGCCAATTACCCAGTTGTAAGTATTTCTTGTGTAGGGCCCCCTGAGCTTCTGTACAAAGCAGTTGGACATAATGCATTTTGGAAACAACAACAACAACAGAAAATACTGCATCAAAGAACTGACTGAAACAGTGAACTTCTGCTCAAAACAGTCAACGTCCCCATGGAAAATATTGAGAAAGACTAAGAGATGGAAAGCATGTTTGGCAGAATGCACGAGCTCTGACGGGGTGGGGGAATGAGCGGGAACATGGGTCTAGATTTGTTAAAAATAAATAAATAAATACAATTAAAAAAAAAAGAAAAAAAAATAAAATGGACAGAATCTGGACTAATGACTTAATTCACCTTGGCAAACTTGATTTGCAATTCTACCGCCAAAAATATAATGAATGAATGCGGGTATGCATGATAATTAATACCATAATGCTGAAAGTCAGCATGCCCCTCATCATTGAATACAGTGAAGATTGGGAAGGAAGCTTGACAATGTGTGTACGAGATGTTGTAGAACCAGGGATGGAAAGGTAAGATTATATGATAAGATGAGGGAAGATCTAAACTTGTATTTCCACAATAAATCAAAATTATGAGTGAGGTCTGATTCAAGGACACAGTTCCAGTGAGACAATTTCAACAGCATGGATCCAGGGTACACAGAGTTCCAAGAGATACCCGGAGGAACAAATGTCCCCAGAGTTTGGGCTCATTCTTAAAAACTCAATTTATGGGTCAAGCTGTTTTATTCAGGTATAAGTAATGTTGGCATAGGAATGTCACACCTGGGAGGAATGAAAATATATGTCTGCAGATTGATCTACCTAAAAATAGCAAATAAGAAAATGTCAAATGCAAAGGACTCGTTATAAGATGACTTGTATGTGGAGAGAGGAAATATTTTGGACAAACGGGAATATTCTACCAATGACTATAATTCTGAATATATAGTATTCTGAATATATATTTCTTAAAACTTATCAAAATGTGGGCTGGAGAGATGGCCTAGCGGTTGGGAGCGCCGACCGCTCTTACAGAGGACCCGGGTTCGATCCCCAGCACCCACATGGCGGCCAAGAACCGTCTGAAACTCCAATTCCAGGAGAACTCCAGTTCCAGGGGAATCTGACACCCTCTTCTGACCTCCGCGGCATTGCACGACACGGGTGCACACACTTGCATGCAGACAGTACATTCATACACATACAGAAATAAATAAAATAAATTAAAAAAAAATTAAAAAAAAAAACTTATCAAAATGTGCTCTTGAACAGCTTAATTAAACCATAACAAAAAATTTAAAAATCAAATGTGGCTTGTGAAATCTAAAATGTAAGTTGGGTGTTTCACCATTTTAAGTGTCCGTTGTATTATTTGTGAGCAAAATAAAAATGCATGCTGATATAAAATCAAATGGGAACAAAAAAGTGAGAGAAAAACCTATTCAAAGAACTGACCAAAACAGTAAACCTGTGCGCCGAGAAGGTTATAAAAGACTGAGAAAAAGATGCAAGACAGGACTTGTGTATGACAGAATCCATGAGCTCTGATGGGGGGGCAGAGGGGCATGAGGGGTGGGCATGGATGGGGGAATAAGTCTAAGTTTGATTAAGAAATATTGTATGAAATGCACTCAATAAAAACTAAAAAAAATGTATGCTGATATTTGTATCATAATGAAAGGGCATTGAACCTGGATGATTCATTTTATCTGTGTGCTTTTAGATATTCTCATTATAATAAAGGTAAATTGAGCATTTTTGTTTTCCTATGTATTTTTTAATTGTTATATATATATATATATATTACAATATTATGTAACAAATCAAATGTAGACCCATGTCCCCCTCCCTACCCTCCCACCCCACCAGAGCTCATGCATTCTGCCAAACATGTTTTTCATCTTTTTCTCAGTCTAGTTTTCCTATATATTTTATTAAATAAAGGATATTGGTAGATATACTGACATGTGACAACCTAAAAAGACATGCCATTAATTTGTTTGCTTTCTTTTTTTTACATTGTATTTATTTTTTATGTGTATGAATGTACTGTCTGCATGTAGGTCTGTGCACCCATGTCATGCAATGCTGTGGAGGTGAGAAGAGGGTATCAGATTCCCCTGGACTGAAGTTAAAGATGGTTCTCAGCTGCTATGTGGGTGCTAGGGATCAAACCCAGGTTGTCTGCAAGAGCAGTCAGCGCTCTTAACCGCTAGGCCATTTCTCCAGCCCAGTTTGTTTGGTTTCTTGTTTAATCAATGTTGCTGTGAGGCTAACATCTTACACATTACCATTGTCAGGATTAGGGGGTACTATGAGATGCTCAGTAAAGGGACTTGCTGCTAAGCCTGAGGACCTGGGTTTGATCCCTGAGACCCACATGGCAGCAGGAGAACTAGCTGTCACAAGTTGTCCTCTGACCTCCACACTTGCACGGAAGCACTCCTGTACCCTCTCCAACATACACAAATAAATAAATATAATTAAAAAATTTCCCCTCAAAAGAAAAGACTAGGGAATACCCCTTTGCTGATATGAGGACCAGGAAGAGCTCTTTCATTTCTTCATATTTTTACCATTAAATTATTCATTCTTACTTATAATCATTATAATTAACAACCTCTGAAGTTCTGTATTCTTTTTACACTTCTGGGTAGGTTATGCTTTTGCTTTCTGATTTTCTTAGAATTTATAATGTACCCTCTCTGTGGTGTAAACTAATGTCACTAGCTGCCCAGACTAAAAGATTAGGATTTTTGCTTCTTAAAATTCCATGAATTGATTTCCTATTTGCTTGCTTCTTTTGACTCTTTGAGGTCCTTAGAGATACCTGACTCTAGGTTTCCATGGGTCAGAGAAGCTGTACAGCAGGGTCAGTCAGAGAGACTCAGGTTACCTTTAGGGTTTCCAAACGGTTCAAATATTCTGAAGGAATGCCCAGAACACTCACCCGTTTCCATCCTTGCTTCTGTTCTGAGAGAGGACTATTGTTTTGAGCTAATGCTCATTCAGGGACATTCTCCAACCCAAATGTCCCAGTACCTAAATATTAGGTTTTGATGAATCAGATCCTCATAGACACAAGCTTCTGGCAGGGTTTCCAGGGTTCACCCTAGGGGCTGGGATGGCTGGGTTAAGGAGTGGTATCCTTAGCTACCTGCTGTGCCCAGCACCTTGGAAGTTATTCTGGCTTTCTCATCTTCACAAACTTCATCCTTACTCCACCCAACACTGGCCACTAGCCTGGTACTCAGACTCATTCCTAGAAACTGAAGATTTTTTTTTAAAATTTAATTTAATTTAATGAAGATTTTTTTTAATTTTTTTTTAATTTTATTTATTTCTGTATGTGTATGAATGTACTGTCTGCATGCAGGTTTGTGCACCCGTGTCGTGCAATGCCGCGGAGGTCAGAAGAGGGTCTCGGATTCCCCTGGAACTGGAGTTCTCCTGGAATTGGAATTTCAGACGGTTTTTGGCCGCCATGTGGGTGCTGGGGATCGAACCCGGGTCCTCTGTAAGAGCGGTCGGCGCTCTTAACCGCTAGGCCATCTCTCCAGCCCCCTATTTAATGAAGATTTTTGATGAAGAGTTGAATCATTTGAAACCCATTCTTTTATACAAAATAGGCTAATAATTCTAAGGGGAGGACTGGGGGATGGTTTGTTGATTAAGACACTTTGTGAGGTCTAGAGTTTGTTTCCCCAGAATCCATGTAAATGCTGTTTGGGAAAAGCATCCAATTTGCTAGTTCAGCCTCAGAAGATGGAGACAGAGACTCTCTTGGGCAAGCTGGTTAGCAAGATCAGCCACACCAGCAAGTTCTGGGCTTGCCTGAGAGGCCCTGTCTGGATGAATGAGGTAGAGAGGATGATTATCAACATCAGCTTGGGGCCTGTGCCAGAGCTCAGAGGGAAAGAAAAGAAATGGTGGGGGGAGAGGAGTTTGAATTCTCCCACAAGAAAGTTGAAATTACTTAAAGCATTTTTTTTTATTGAGTGAATCTGAATGCAACTGTTGATTACAGGAATCAGAGGGAAGAAGGAACAGCGTTTCTCATGTTCAGTAGCTGACATAGTAGTAGTCTGAAATGAAAAAGGAAATTCAACATTCATCCAATCAACAGGAAAGGATGGGAAAAAGCTTCAGAAGCAGAATGGAAGAAGCAGAAAAAAAGGATATCGTACCTGCTGGATAACACAGAGCAACTAGAATGCTCAAATAAAGATTATGAAAAATTAAAAAAAACCCCACAAGAGTGGAACAATCCCGAAATGTGGGACACTATGAAAAGACCAAACCTCCACATCATAGGGATAGAGAAAGGAGAAGAATCCCAAGACAATACTATTGACAAGATCTTCAACAGGATAATAGAAGAAAATTTCCCCAAACTGAAAAAAGACAAACCCATACAAATACAAGAAGCACATAGAACACCAAATAGACAGGACCAGAAAAGAAATTCCCCCCGCCATATAATTGTTAAAACAGTAGATGCTCAAAACAAAGACAAAATACTGAAAGCCACAAGAGAAAAACAAGTTACATATAAGGGGAAACCCATCAGAATTACAGCTGATTTCTCAGTGTAAACTATGAGAGCCAGTAGAACGTGGACCAAAGTGTTCCCAGTGCTAAATGACTTTAGATTCCAACCCAGACTACTATACACAGCAAAAATGTCAATTATAGTTGAAGGAGAAAGAAAAATCTTTCATGGCATAAACAAGATGAAAGAATACATGATTAAGAAACCAACACTTTAGAAAATCCTCAAAACAGTCCAAAGAACAGAGGAAAGGAGCACCTATCCCTAAGCAATTAAAGAGAGAAATCAACAAAAGCATAATAGAATAAATACAAACCTAGACCAAGAATGCAAACAAAAAATAAGGTGAAAGGAAGTAACATACATCTCTCAATAATAATCTTAAATACTAATGGTCTAAACTCCCCAATCAAAAGACATAGACTGGGAGAATGGATTAGGAAACAGAATCCCTCTATATGCTGTTTACAAGAAACCCATCTCACCCTCAAGGACAGACACCACCTTAGAGTGAAATGATGGAAAAAATATTCCAAGCAAATGGTACTAAGAAACAAGCCAGAGTGGCTATTCTAATATCAGACAAAATAGATCTCAAAGTAAAATTAATCAGAAGAGACAAAGAAGGCCATTACATCCTTATCAAAGGAACAAATTTACCATGAAGACTTCACAATTCTAAATGTTTATGCACCAAACTCTAGTGCACCTAACTGTATAAATACTACTCTGCAGGACCTCAAGATACAGGTTAATCCTAGCACACTAATAGTGGGGGACTTCAACACCCCATTGAACCCCTTAGATAGATCAACAAGACAAAAAACAGAGAGACATCAGAACTGAACAATACAATACACCAAATGGACCTCGCAGACGTCTACAGAATATTCCACCCAAACACCAGAGAATATACTTTCTACTCAGCACCTCACAGAACATTCTTCAAAATCGACCACATATTGGGGCACAAAAGGATTGACATTTTTCCATGCATTCTATCAGACCACAGTGAAATAAAGTTCAATATGAACACCAGAATAAGCCAAACTAGCTACAAGAACACATGGAGACTAAACAACACAATCCTGAATAATGAATGTGTCAGGGAAGAAATAAAGAGTGAAATAAAAGTATTCATGGAACTGAATGAAAAAAGACAATACAACACAACAAAATCTGTGGGATACTTTAAAAGCAGTCTTGAGAGGAAATTTATAGCCCTAGGTGCCCACATTAAAAAAAAAAAACCCAGAAAGGGAACAAATAAACGATCTAACATAGCAGCTAAAAGAACTTGAGAGATAACAACATATGACCCCTAAACCCAACAGACAGGAAGAAATAACAAAAATCAGAGCAGAAACCAATGAAATAGAAACTAAGAAAACAATACATAGAATCAACGAAATCAAAAGCTGGTTCTTTAGAAAGGTAAACAAAGCAGACAGACCTCTAGCTCAGTTAACCAAAAAAAAAAAAAAAAAAAAAAAAAAAGATCAACTCGAAATCAATAGTATCATGATGAAGGGAAAACATCAAACATCCCACAACAGACAAGAAAAGATCCAGACAATCAATGGGAGTACTTCAAAAACCTATTACTACACTAAATTTGAAAACCTAAGAGAAATAGATAATATCTAAAATCTATAAGAACAACAAAGCTTAACCAAGAAGAAACAACAGTTTAAACAGGCACCATATATATGAGAGAAATTGAAAAAAAAAAAAAAAAAAAAAAAAAAAAACCTCCTAACTAAAAAAAGCCGGGCCCCAGATGGATTCCAGCAGATTCTATAAAAATTTAACAGGTCCACAACCATTATACTTAATCTGTTCAGAAAGTGATACAACAGAAGGGAATCTCCCAAATTCCTTCTATGAAGCCAGCATCACTCTAATTACCAAAACCCAGGCAAAGATACAAGACAAAAACGAAACAAGACAATTAAAAAAAAAAAAAAAGATAGATGCAAAAATTCTCACCAAACTATTTGCAAAATCACATACAGCACCCACATCAAAAAGATATCCATCTGATCATAGGTTGGATTCATACCAGAGTGCAGGGTGGTTCAAACATATGTAAATCAATAAATATCATAAAAACAAAAATGGACGTAAGACAAAAAACCACACAATCATCTCAATTGATGCAGAAAAAAAGAGCCTTTGAACAAAATCAGCATCCTTACATGTTAAAAGTCCTAGAGGGAAATCAGACTGAAGGAACATTCCTCAAAATGATCAAAACATATATAGAAAAACCCACTGCCAAAATCATCCTAAATGGAGAAAAATTGGAACCATTTCTGACAGGCATCACAATGCGTGTGCAAACACACTAAGCGGTAGCCTGTGTAAAGGCATATGAGAAATATCATATTCAAAAACAGCGGGGGAAATGTGCCCTGCTGGGACTGGACCCCCTGGAGGCCCCTGGCAGAACGCTCGGCTAAGATCACCCCCAAGATTGAGATGCTTTCCTAGGATATTACGTTTTCTGGTGTTGGACTTAGCATAACACAGAGCACAATAAAGATCTTTTTTTAGGGCCAGTTTATAGATACAAAATAAACCTTTTTAAATGTTGTCCAGAACTGGCAATTAAAATGCCTCTCTTGGGCACCGGGCTTTTTCCTGGCAGCAAGAAATTTCTGCAGATCCAAAGTAAAAAGCAGACCTTTCTCCTTAACAAACAATGTAATGTAGGCTGTTAATATATATGGCAAAGTTAAAACTTGCTTCAAATCAAAAAAACAAAATTGCATGACCGTAAGCTCTTGCCTTACATGAATTCCTTTAAAGCAAACAGCTCCAGTGGTTTAAGCTTGGTAAAAATGTGTGATGAAAAGACATTTCTTCATTAAGGTTAAAACAAGAATTCCCCTTAAACCAAAAATTAAAGAATTCCTTTTTCCTCTGATCCCAGACAAAGAGGTAGATAAAACATTCCTCTTGTTAAAGCCAGGATTCTAACACTCCCCAGTAAAGCAAGCCAGAGAATAAGTCTCCTTACACCAGCCACTTATCTAACAAAAAACAAAGCTGTTAGCTGGAAGCAAACAGTGAGACAACTCTTGGTTCTCAGTAAAAAATTAAACCTTAGATTAACAGTCAGAGCTAAATATAACTAATAGCTAACTCAGGATATTATAGGAATAAGGTGTTTACTTCAATAGAAACTTAAAAACAACTTAGTAACTTAGGATGTATTTTACTTGTTTCAAAATGGCGACATAGGACCAATATCTGCTTCTAAAGGACTTTGTAGTTATTACTCTGTGAGCTATAACTTTCAATTATGACTTGTCTTCTTAGATTTTATTTCCTCAGTAAAGGTTGTCTTAAGATTTCTACATTTTACTTCAAAGAAAGTTTATTTCCTAACCAAACTTTGTGATGTTTTAGTTTCCTGCTCTGAGTGCTCTGAGCTTTTCAGTTAATGTGTAAATCTTGACTTTTTTACCTACCTATGTAATTGTAAAGCTTTGCCAAATCCTTTGTTCTGCCCTCTCCCAAAGACCACTATATATTCACTGCCCCTGTTCAATAAAGTTGCTGTAGATTTGGAAACTTCTCTTAGTTTCTCATTTCTGCACACCGTTCAAGCTTCACTGTGTTTTTCCTGCCAAAAGGACTCTGCAAAAATCCACGACCCCCCAAGGAGAGCTAGCCGGTAGCAGGCAGCCGGAATGGTCGGCAACACATTTCCTTTAAAGCCAGGAACCTGGCAAGGCTGCCCCTTATCATCATTGCACTTCAACATAGTGCTTGAAATACTTGATAGGGCAATAAGACAAGAGAAGGAAATTAAAGGAGTACTAATCAGAAAAGAGGAAGTTAAGCTATCCCTTTTTGCAGATGATATGATAGTTTACCTAAGGGATGCTAAAAACTCCACCAGAAAACTCCTAGAAATGACTAAGAGTTCCACCAAAGTGGTGGAATACAAAAGTAACCTAGAAAAATCAGTAGCCTTTCTTTACACCAACAATAAACAAGTGGAGAAGAAATATAAGACCTTCCCACTCACAATAGGCTCAAAAAAATAACTGGAAAAAAACCTAACCAAAAATACCAAAGATCTCTACAACAAAACTTTTAAACCCCTGAAGGAGATTGAAAATGACATAAAAAATGGAAAGACCTCCCATGGTCATGGATTAGAAAAATTAATACAGTAAAATTGTCCATTTTACCCAAATTTATATACAGAATCAACACAATCCCAATCAAAATTCCCATGAGCATCTTCACAGACTTGGAAAAAAAATCCTTAAATTCATATGGAAAAACAAAAGACCCTGAATAGCTAAAGCAACCCTGAATGGAAAATGCAATATGGGGGGAATTGCTCTACCAGACTTCAAACTATATTACAGGGTCATAGTTATAAAGACAGCCTGGTACTGGCACAAAAACATACCCATAGACCAATGGAACAAAATTAAAGCTCACACAATTCCAGCCATCTCATATTTGACAAAGGGGCACTAAAACCTCAATGGAGGAAGGATAGCATCTTCAGCAAATGGTGCTGGCAAAACTGGATCACCATCTGTAGAAGAACAAGATTAAACCCATACCTCTCACCCTGTACAAAAATCAACTCCAAGTGGATCAAAGATCTCAATGTGAAACCCCAAACCCTGAAGGTGATAGAAGAAAAAGTTGGCAACAACCTCTAAGACATAGGTGTAGGAAAAGACTTTCTAAATCAGACAGCAGCTGAGCAGGAAATAAGGACAACAGTGGACAAATGGGACCTCATCAAAATCAAAAGCTTCTGTACAGCAAAAGAAACAATCAAGGAAGTGAAGAGAAAACCCAGAGTGGGAGGAAATCTTCACCAGTGATATATCTGACAGAGCATTAATGTTGAGAATATATAGACTACTCAAAAAACAAAGAAGAAAACAAATGACCTACTCAAAAGATAGTAAAGAGCTGAACAGACACTTTATCAGTGAGGAATGAGAGATGGCTGAGAAACATCTTAAAAAGTATTCAACATCAGCCGGGCATGGTGGCACACGCCTTTAATCCTGGCACTCAGGAGGCAGAGGCAGGCAGATCTTTGTGAGTTCAAGGCCAGCCTGGTCTACAGAGCGAGTTCCAGGACAGCTGGGGCTACAGGGAGACCCTGTCTCGAAAAGACCAAAAAAAAAAAAAAGTATTCCACATCAGCCAGGCGTGGTGGCACACGCCTTTAATCCTGGCACTCAGGAGGCAGAGGCAGGCGGATCTTTGTGAGTTCAAGGCCAGCCTGGTCTACAGAGTGAGTTTCAGGACAGCTGGGGCTACAGGGAGACCCTGTCTCAAAAAGACAAAAAAAAGTGTTCAACATCATTAATAATTAAGGAAATGCAAATTAAAACCACTCTCAGATATCATCTCACTCTGATACAACTGGATAAGATCAAGAAAACAAAAGACACCAAATGCTGGAGAGGTTGGGGGGAAAGGGGACTACTCAGCCACTGCTGTTGGGAATGTAAGCTTGTACAAGCATTATGGAAAACAGTGTGGAGAACCCTTAAAAGACTCAAAATGAGCCTACCACCTGACCCAGCCATACCATTCCTGGGTATATACCCAAAAGACTCATCCTACCACAAAGATAGATGCACATCCATGTTTATTGCAGCTCACTTCACAATAGCGAAGAGCTGGAACCAACACAAATGCCCCTCAACTGATGAGTGGATGACAAAAATGTGGTACATCTACACAATAGAGTACTATTCAGTGGTAAAGAAAGATGACATCATGAGATTTGCAGGTAAATGGATGGAACCCGAAGCCATTATGCTAAGTGAAGTAACACAGTCCCAGAAAAACAAATGGCGGCAAATGGTTTCCCTCATTTGTGGATGCTAGCACCAAATCCCCAGTTGAAAGGCAAGCTAAACAATATTATTGTTATACTTCTGTTTATCTAAAAGCAACTATGTTGTCATAATGTAAATCTCTTAATGGGCTCTAGAATTCAGCCCACCATTTATTTTCAGACTCAGTATGTACTGTATATGGATGGAAAGTATGTATTCATATTTTAGAGTAATATAAAATCAAAGGAGGAAAATGTGAATTCCTAAACATACAAAAAAAAAGACTGAGAGAAAGATGCAGGATAGTTATGGCAGAATGCATGATCTGGGGTGGGGTAGGGGGAAGGGAAAGGGGAATATGTCTAAATTGAACTGAAAAATGATGTCTGTGGTGGTTTGAATGTGTGTCCCCCATAGGCTCTAGGTATTCAGACATTTGTCTCCAGTTGGTGGCGCTGTTTTTGGAGGTCTTGGGGTGTGTGGCCATGCTGCAGGAAGTGTGTCACTGGGGGCAGGCTTAGTGAGCTTAACAAGCCTCGTGCTCTACAGTTGCTTCCTCTCTGTTTCCTGTGCTCTTTGCTAGATGTGACCCTCGGTTTGCTGCTCCAGATCCAGCCGCCATGCCTCCAGCCACAATGGACTAATTCCCTGGAACCGCCAATCGTAAGCTCAAATAAACTCTTCCTATTATAAGTTCCTTGGTCTGGTGTTTTATCACAGCAACAGAAAAGTGACTAATACAATTATTGGTACCAGAGAGTGGGCTGTTGGCTGTGAAGAACCTGACCATGTGTATGTTTGGAGAAGTGTGGAAGACTTTGGAACTTTGGGCTGGAAAGGCTGTTGACTATTGTAAGCAGAGCTTAAAGGGCTATTCTAATGGAGGCCTGGAAGAAAGCATGGCTGCAAAAGATGTGGTTCCAGGGGAAAATAAAGACTTAGGCAGCAACGGGGATATTTTGATAAAGAGTCTGGCAGCAGTTTGCCCACAGCCCAGTTGCTTGCCTGATGCTAAGTTGAAAAGAGGTGGACTGATGTCTTTGGCGGAGGATATTTCAAGACAGCCTAATGTAGAAATGGTGGCGTGGCTTTTAATGGTGAATATTATACAGATCTACAGTGAAAAAGAGCAGATGGGGCAGAAAGAAATGCAAAATGTACAGTTTGGATCTGATAACTGCACTAGGAAGATTAAAGGTGGGGCCAAGGCATGTAAAGGAGAGGTTGGATCTGAAAACTGCACTAGGAAGATTAAAGGTGGGGCCAAGGCTTGTGAAGGAGAGTTTCCTTTTGATAAGGAGATTGAAGTGATTAAGGAAGGGCCTCGAGATTTACAAGTAAACAAAAGAATCAGTACCTTCAGGGCAAGACCACACCCAGCTAATCCTCCAGCAAGCCCAGGGCAAAGAAAAGTTACAAATGTGGTTGAAATGGGCCAGGGTCCGTCCCGAACTTGCAGCCAGATTCGGCAATTTCATTCACGTGGTGCTGGCTTTAGAGGCATGAAGTTTGCAAGAGTGAAGGGGTCATCAGTTCTTCCTCCACGGTTTCAGAGAGCCAAAGAGGCCAGGCAGAGTGCAGCAGGGGTGTCCCTGAATAAAGAAGGCCCTGATAGGCCATTGCGTGAAGCTGTGAATGTGAAGCCTGGTTGGCAGCGGAGACCCCAAGAAGACTTTCGAGATGCCAGACCTGTGAGATATTTGCCAAGGAGAGCTGCATACAGGGAGTGGTACCAGCCTAAGAAAGAGATGTATGTTGCAAGCAAAGCTGGAAGAGCTGAGCCATCTAAGCCCTTTGGAAGTCAAGTCCCAGAAGTTGCATGTGGAGCTACAGGACTTGGCATTTGCCCTGCTGGTTTTCGGTCTTGTTTTGGTCCAGTATTTCCTCACTATGCCTCTATTCCTCCCTTTTGGAATGGGAATGTGTATTCGGTTCCACTGTACATTGGGAGTATGTAATTTGTCTTTTGATTTTACAGGAGCTTACAGTTTAAGAGATTGGCCTGAGTCTCAGAAGAGACTTTGGACTGTGGACTTTTGAATGGCATTGAGACTGGTAAAGACTGTGGGGACTTTTAAGGTTGGACTAAATGCATTTTGCATTTTATATGGTCAGGAGCCTATGGGGGCCAGGGAGTGGAATGTGGTGGTTTGAATGTGTGTCCCCCATAGGCTCTAGGTATTCAGACGTTTGTCTCCAGTTGGTGGTGCTGTTTTTGGAGGTCTTGGGGTGTGTGGCCATGCTGCAGGAAGTGTGTCACTGGGGGCAGGCTTAGTGAGCTTAACAAGCCTCGTGCTCTACAGTTGCTTCCTCTCTGTTTCCTGTGCTCTTTGCGAGATGTGACCCTCGGTTTGCTGCTCCAGATCCAGCCGCCATGCCTCCAGCCACAATGGACTAATTCCGTGGAACCGCCAATCGTAAGCTCAAATAAACTCTTCCTTTTATAAGTTCCTTGGTCTGGTGTTTTATCACAGCAACAGAAAAGTGACTAATACAATGTCTGAAATACACAAAACATCAATAAAAGTATATTATTTACAAAAAGAAAAAAAAAGCAAAAATGTGTACATATATATATAATGTATACATGTATATGTATATATAAAGTATTAGTCTGCTGGGAACCAACGAGGAGGGAAGCATAATGGAAACTTGTCTGTGAATGATCTAGGTCATTAGATGAGAGAGAAGGAGCAGAAGGGAAACTTCCCACAATGGCTCCGTCCCAGTGAGCAGCCCAGTGAGCCTGTTACTCAGAGGATGTGCAGTTCTCCTCACCTTATGATAGTTGTACGAAGACTTGCCCATGAACTGAAAATGGTGGGTCTTCCCCCTACCATCTCAGTTTATAACAAAAATCTCTGATTTCTGCCAGACGTGGTGGCACACACCTTTAGACCTTGCACTCAGGAGGCAGAAGAAAGTGGGTCTTTGTGAGAATGAGGGCAGCCTGATTTATATAATGAGTTCCAGGCCAGCTGGGGCTACAGGGAGACCCTGCCTCAACAAAGCAAATAAACAACAAACAACAAACAAACAAAAAATCCTCGATTTCTTGGAATTGCTAGAAAAATACATAGAGTAACAATAACCATTTTTATTAGTTTATTTAGTTAGTGTACAAAATAATGAGATTCTTGACCTCAATCCCAAGTATCACAAAAATGGATTTCATTATAACATTTTGATAGACATCTATCAATGTACTTTGCTCCCCGTGACCTTCCCTGATCTCTCCTCCCTCTACCCCTAGTCTCCTTCCTTCCCTAAAATAGTTTTCCTTCTGCTTCCAGGTCATATTTTACACACACACACACACACACACACACACACACACACATATATATATATATATATATATATATATATATATATGTTATGACCCGATCAACTCATAATAGTCCAAGTCAATGAGAAGATGAGAAGAATAAGAGTCACAGTGGCCGTGTACCTAAAGTTATGGATTTCAATCAAGATTGGTACGGCTTAAACCTGTGCATTTTTCAGCCATGCAGACTGATTATATTAATGAATAAAAGCAAACCTGTGTCTCAGAAAAGTGTTAAGCTATGTGGGTAGACACAAAGTAATTTTTTAACGGATAATCACAAAATTTAACCATCCTGTTATTATAGCTACCAAGGATCCTGTTTTCATAGTTACTGTACAAAGTCCAAAGACAAACTACAATCTCAATAACAAATGATGCCATAACTTCAGAGCTGAAATGCCTGTTTAGGGAAACAGAAACTAAACATCTCAGATCCCTGTAGTAGATAGAACTTGGAAAAGAAAGGAAACCTAACTCTTGTAATTTCTACCAAATAATTAATCATAAGTGTGCTGTACATCAAACACCTGTGTAAGCCAGACATTGTACCAGCCAGGTACATGGAGGTCTTTTCAAGCCCCATGTGCTAAGAGCATTCTTCATTGTCAGGAACCCACATTACAGAGGAGAAATTGGAACTTGGTGATTGGATTTCTCTCAGTGTCATACACTGGTTCACACTGGGCTCTGGGTTTGACTGCAGCTGCTCTCTCTATCAAAACTTCACTGAAGGAAGCTGGTGTGGTAGTGTGAATCTGTGAACTGATCAGTGAGGAGACTGAGGCAGGAGGTTTGTGAGTTCGAGGCCAGCCTAGGTTATATTAGCAAGACCTGTCCCAAAACACAAAAAGCAAAATAAAATAAAATCCCTAGATGAATATACCTTTAATGGAATCAACTAAATGGTGGATTGAGAACTTTTGATAACAGCATTATAACACCAAGGTATACACTGAGGATTTAGAAAGGAAAACTGTTTCATGAACAGCTATTCTTATCCACCTCTGTTCTGATTGAAAGGAAAGGATGGGGCTTTGTGTGCACAATTTGGAATCTGGCAAATAGGGCTGAGTTCATAGGATAAAAGTCATAAGCTATTCAGTAATTTGAAAGAAAAGACTCCAGGTACTACAGCCAGAAACTTTTCAAAGAAAACAGAGTGCTAGTGATTTCCATATAAAAGATACAGGGGTTGAAATTCAACAGCTCCCATTCTTCTTTGGGGAAAATGTATACAGCTTTTGCCAGCTGATAAAAATTTGGGGGAAGAAGGGGCTGAGTCTCTGTACTTCTAGGCAGGAAACAGGTCTGCTACTTGTTTGTGTTCAAGGTCCTCCTTGTCATGTGTCTAACAGATGGTGTCATTGGCCTCCAGAGCCAAAGCTACTTCAGGCCCCCAGGAAAAGTTGCATGGTTTGAAGACACAAATGTCTTCTGAATTTGTACTACTGAGGTGTGGGCCAAGTTCTCAACTTGAGACTCATTTTGTTGGATGAGCCAGGGTTGACAAATATGATTTGGAAGCTTCCAAATTACTTTCAAGTCACTAAGGCAAAACACCAGGCAAGAAGCCACATGACATGGCTCAGGGGCCAGAGCTCAAGGATCTGGTTCTGGGGTTTGTGTCCCAGCTTCTTCTCTTGGAGAGAAGACTGGCTTAAATAAAGGTTAGGTGCGCTAATCTATGTATGCAAGCCAATCAGAATAATGCACAGTTGATTTAACCAAATTTCATTCCCCCATTTCTCTTTCCTGGCCAGTTCAATTCTTGTCCTAGATTTTTAAAGGAATAACTTGCTTTCTGACATTCAACACCATGCCTGCTATAGTGCTATAGTGCCCACTCTGCCCTCCTCCAGGGTTACTGGTGCTATGTTAGCCAGAAATAACACAAGGAAGGTTGTTTTTCTCCACTTGAGACTCTTTCTTTCCTGTATCTCATCTCCAGATGTGTGTACTCATTATAGTCTAGTACTTCCAACTTTCTGGGCACAGTTGTTTACTGGAGCATCTATTGGGCTCTTGCTATATTGGACTCCATTCTAAGTGTAGGCAAATCCAATTTGAGTTAGGTTTGCAGGGGTTAGTTTTCCAACCAGCACCTCCTAGAGGCACAGGTGGGAGTCATAAACCCCCCTCCCCCCCAGTCCCCAAGGGAAGAACAGCTTGTGACACACCTTGAGAGACCCAGTGTGTGACGTGGGGCAGAGCTGCAGCACATGGAGTACACAGGCAGCGTGATGTAGGGGGTCTGGGATTGGGTCACTGGCAGGTGAGGTCACCCTGCCTATAAAATCTGTCCATTTTGAATAAACTCTCTGTATTTGGATACCTCCGCATGTGTCTGTGTGCTGTGCTTTCCCACGCGTGCTTCCTACGTGGTTTACCATGGGAATAAATGGGGCCACCCCCACATCGAAGTATACATCTGATAGATGAGTAGTATCATGCTCAGTTTAATTGATGGAGATACCAAGACCCGGACTGATTAAAAATCTCTGGAGAGTCACACAACTGGGAAATGGTAGAGTAGAAGTTCACATACAGAGACATGACTCCAAATCGTGTACTCTTAGTTCCAAAACCATTGGTGAAAGATGAAAGTTCCAAATCCAAGCCATCAATCTTGTAAATACAAACCATGAGTCACGTGGGGAGTGAACATGTCTGTGTGTAGACAGATGGAGCTCCGTAACCACCCAGAACTATTCATAGCCTGTTGTGTCAGATCTGAGCTCAAGAGGGAGTCGAGGAGCAAGCCTCCCTGTAAACAATGGGTTTTGCACACGATGGAGCTTCACAAGGTTTGGGCAAAACAAAACCAAGCTTTAGTGTGGCCTCTTATCCTCTCCGGATGTAGGAGGAAAGGAGAAAAATTTAGTGGTGAGAGTATAGGGTTAGCATTTCTTTTTGTTTTAAAAATTTTTAAAAATTTTATTTATTTCTGTATGTGTATGAATGTACTGTCTGCATGTAGGTCTGTGCACCCGTGTCGTGCAATGCTGCGGAGGTCAGAAGAGAGCGTCGGATTCCCCTGGAACTGGAATTCTCCTGGAATTGGAGTTTCGGACGGTTCTCGGCCGCCATGTGGGTGCTGGGGATCAAACCCGGGTCCTCTGTAAGAGCGGTAGGTGCTCTTAACCGCTAGGCCATCTCTCAAGCCCAGGGTTAGCATTTCTTACTTCTGACAAATAATGTCTAAAATGCTAGGACCTGTACAGGGGAAAGGGTGACAGAGCTGTTGTGGCACGCTGTGGGTCTCCAAAGGCTTCATCAGTGATCATTCTGTCACAGGAAGAGCAGCTCTTCCGGAGTTAGCGCTGTCTTTTAAGGCCCTTGGGATATATAAGGACAAAATTTTAAAACTAAGCTTATGGAAAAACTTTAAACATGTAAAAACAGACTGTGATGAACCCTGAAGTATTCATCATTTGGCTACAGAAACTGTAAATTCCTGTTCTAGGTACATTCCCCATGCACTATATAGTCAATGCCTGACAGTGCACACGAATACTGACTTCAGTGATGCTCAGAACACAAGGCTGGGGAACAAGACCCCAGGCCTCCCAGCAGCGTGAGGCCCACACCATTTCCCTAAGGTCTGGATCAAAGTCTGGCTTTCCCTCTCTGGCTCCTCCAGATCCCTGGGCTCCTCCTCTTTCAGTGCTGTCACTGAGGTTTGCACAGCAATTTTTATGAAACTATAATCCAGGCCTAGTCTGATACACAAACTGAAGCATCGACTTTCCCCCATGGAATTGAGATGCAGGACTCCCTCCTTGCCCACAGCAAGCCGCTGTTCCCTCCTGAACGCTGTGTGTTTTTATTCTACTATGGGGTGAGTAATGGAAGGACGTGCTGCTCAAGGGAGAAACGTGTTCTTTTTCAGAAGGCTTGTCCCAGGCAACCCGCCCATTTCTGAGCTCACAGAATTCCCAGGCTGTTGGAACAGTTGACTACACACTACTTTTGGATCTATCATCTCTCTCCCTGATGGCTGTGCGCTCAGAATTACTGCAGATGGGATGAGAAATACTGGTAAAAAGATTAATACTGACAAAATACTATCCTGCTGAAGGCTGCCTGAAAACTGTTATAAAAAAGAGGTTCAGTCAGCATGGTATTTACCTCACGTGAGACGGGGTATGGGGACCGGGGTCCCTCAGCACTGTGGTTGCATTGTTATCCCTTTCCTAGTCAAGGGGTTTTTGTGTCTCTCCCCAAGTTTCCTCATCTATGTAATGGAGATGATTATCCCTACTGATATATGTAACCATTAGGAGATGACATAGTATTTTCATCTTACTGCTTCTTGCTGATTAAGAACCTAGATAACATGCTATTAAGGTGTGAGAGTGGGAACAAGTCAAACTGAGGTTATCCGAAAAGATGCCGGAGGAAAGGTGGAATGCATTTGGTTCTTGACTGCTGTGAACATCTTCTGCAGACACAGTGGGAACTACTTGGGGGTGTGGGAAGTGCTCTGGGCAAAGAAAATGCATTTAGTTAGGAAAATAACCAACTCTTTTTTATTGTCACACAGTAACCAGTTACTAAAGTAACATCAACTAAAGACAGAATGGGATTTCTTTTTTCCATATAACTAGATTTTCCCTTTTTACAAACAGGAAATGTATATTCTGTAGCACTATCTAGGACATTTAGACAAATAAAAGGAAGATAATTAAAATTATTTATATAGCAACCTTCAAGGTAAAATCAGTGTTTTTAATTTTTAATGGTGATGGAATACACATAACGAAAATTTCCATTTTAAACCACTTTTAAGAATATAATTGCCTGTAGTGTTATGTACATTCTTGTTTTAGAACATTTATTGGCACTGATTTTAATCATACAAAAACTGAAACACTATAGTGTTAAATAATATCTCTTCATTCCCCCCTCTCTTCTGGTTATAAGGACTTCCATTCCACTTCCAGTCTATGGATTTGACTGCTCTAGGCATCTCAGGTAGGCCGAATCCTATGGTATTTGTTCATTTGTAGCTGGCTTATTTCAACCTATAACGGTCTTATGATCTAGCTTATTATCTGTTTTGTATGGAAATATTTGGGTCTGCCATTGGCTATTTAACCAATTTCCCAAGGAAAAACAGTGAAGAGCTTATGCTTAAGAGTCATTAATCACAACCCTGAAATTATTACCCTTACAGCAAATCTTGGACTGCATTCATTGTTAGTGTTTAGGGTATGTTTCTGGAAGTACACACCAGAGTTTTGATAAATGCTATTACCAATCCTATTAGATGTGCCAACAATTTCTATTCCTATCAGTAATATGAATTCTAGTTGTTTTTTTGTTTTTGTTTTTGTTTTTTTTTTTTGAGACAGCATCTCCCTTTAGTCCCAGCTGGCCTAGAGCTTGCTATGTAGACCAGGCTGGCCTAGAGATCTGCCTGCCTCTGCCTCCCAAGTGCTGGGATTAAAGGCGTGCACCAACACACCTGGCCTAAGATGGTTCTTAGCTGCCATATGGGTGCTGGGAAACAAATCCGAGTCCTCTGCAAAAGCAGTAAGTGCTCTTAACCACTGAGCCACCTCTCCAGCCCCTGAATGCTAGTTTTCTCTTCTCCTCCTCCTTCTCCTCCTCCTTTTCCTCCTCCTCCTCCTCCTCCTCCTCCTCCTCATTCTTTTACAACTCAGGCTGGAGCCAATTTAATCCCTCATCACTCATTTCTTAGAGCCCAGTGAAGCACCGACTTCTCAACGGACTCAGGAAAACCTCCCTCAAGCAAGCCCAAAGGGCTGGGGAATCAGAGAACTTCATGCTTCAAGAGATTCAGAACAGTTATCCTAATCCTGTTTAACCACCAAATCCCAGGCTTCTGGTAAAGATTTTCTTGGTCTTTGAAGATGCAGAGTTCTGTGATTTAGTGGCCTAAGGATACAGCTTGCACTGACTGAACAAACTATTGCTGTTGCTCTGTAAATTTAGCTCCCAACAAGACAGTTAAAATGCCAGCATGAGAAAAATACCATCCAACTCAGAAAATCACTCCTACCAAAAAGAACCAGCCCTCAAATTTTGACCTGGGAAGATACTTTAATTTTCTCCATTATGAAATCAGATGATGTGCACACTAATTACCTTCAGTTAGAGTTGTTTTGAAAGGTGTGGTGATATAACAATATTTTCTTTTTTTTAAAAATTTTTTAAATTTTTTTAAATTAATTTTATTTATTTCTGTATGTGTATGAATGTACTGTCTGCATGCAAGTCTGCGCACCCATGTCGTGCAATGCCGCAGAGGTCAGAAGAGGGTGTCGGATTCCCCTGGAACTGGAGTTCTCCTGGAATTGGAGTTTCAGACGGTTCTCAGGCGCCATGTGGGTGCTGGGGATCGAACCCAGGTCCTCTGCAAGAGCGGTCGGCGCTCTTAACCACTAGGCCATCTCAAATATACACATAAGTCCTCATATTTTCTTGGTTAAATTTAGCACATCCTTGGGGGTTTGGTCATTACATAATTCCCTAAACAATCAGCTTCAGGGATTTAACAAAGGAATAAAAAAATAATCTGGAAGCTCAACAAAAACATTACTTCTAGATGTTATTTTGAATGGAGCAGTTACTGAATGAGCTTAGCAAAGTAAAGATACTAAAAAGATGCCAAACTCTCCTCAAGGGGAAATACTAACTAGATTCTAAGGGATGCTTCACTGCTTCATCATGTGCATGCATGTGTGCTTACACACAGAGATATAGGTGAATGTGCACAGGTGCACCTGTACACACACATGCACATCACACACACACACCCATGCACTCTCACACTCAGGACAACATCGAAACAGTGCTCATTAAGAAGCCACTTCTTCTAAGCCGGGCGTGGTGGTGCATGCCTTTAATCCTAGTGCTTGGGAGGCAGAGGCAGGTGGATCTTTGTGAGTTCAAGGCCAGCCTGGTCTACAGAGTGAGTTCCAGGACAGCTGGGGCTACAGGGAGACCCTGTCTCAAAAAAAACCAAAAAAAAAAAGAAATCCACTTCTTCCACAGTTGAGTTTCTATAAGGGCAGGCATGGATTTTCATTCTGACAGTTCTGAGCAGCACCTCCAATCCTCAGCTCTAACTGCTGATTTCTTTTCCTTTGGCTTGTGCTTGTCAGTGAAACCTCATTTATGAAACCCCACTTGCTGTCTCCATCTTCCTCTTTTTATTGTTTGTCGTATGAAGGTGGATTTGCTGGCGTCGGCAGCCTCTGATTTATCATTCAAGCTCGACTGGGCAACTCTTCCTTGATTCTGCTGCACTGTGACGAGAGGGCAGGGGTGGCTGGCAACTGAAAAGGCATTTTTTATTTTGTTCTCTTTGTGCTGCTGGGCATCTAACCCAGGCAGACACGTGAGAAAATGTCTCTACCACTGAGATATACATACTCTTAGTCTAGGGAAGAAACTTCTGTGTGTCTCTAGTAGCAGCAATCTCTCTTCCAATGAGCCAAAACTTGGTTGATGAAACAGAAGAGGGGAATTTTCTTACTCCTGTTTTTTCATAAAGCACAGATAGAGATATATAGTGTATTTATAGTATTAACATGTCATGGGGCGATTATTAGGGGAAATGTATATAAACACATTACTGGGGAGGGCATAATGAAAACGATTGAGAGGTATGGACTTATAGGAAAAGAAGATGTGTAGAAATATTCATCTTTAAAGATGATCTCTGGTGATCATGATCAAGTTTTGGAATGGAGATTATAGTTTTGTTTGTGTGTGTGAGTGTGTGTATGTGGTATATGCTTACCTGTGTGTACATGAGTACTTGTGTCTTTGTGCAAGAGGAGGATGTTGTGTGTATTTTTCTATTGCTCTCCGTTGTATGCTTCTGAGCAGAATCTCTCGCTGAACCTGGAACTAGGCTGGTGACCAGCAGCCCCAGAGATGCTCCTGTCTCTGCCGTCTGCAGCCTTAGGGATGTGTGGCTATGCCTGGCTTTATTCATTTTTAAACATGGGTGCTGGGAGCTAGACTCAGATCTTCATGTGTGCACAGCAAGTACTCGTAGATGCTTGAGCCATCTCTCCAGTCCAGTTTCACATTCTCATCTAGTCTCATCTCTCTAGGATTTCCAGCACAGGAACTTGCTTTTGTGAAAACTTAGATGGCTTAGTACCAAGGGTACTCAACCTGTCCCAGAGAAACATGCAAAACCATGTTTATTGCAGCTCTCTTCACTATATCAAAGAGCTGGAAGCAAATGAAGTGGCCCTCAACTGACAAGTAGATAAAGAAAATGTGGTACATCTACACAATGGAGTTCTATGCAGCGGTAAAAAGAGGTGACATCAACTTTGCAAGTAACTGGATGGAACTACAAGGCATTGTGCTAAGTGAAGTAACACAGTCCCAGAAAAACAAGCAATGAATGGTATCCCTCATTTGTGGATGAACACCAAATCCCTAGTTGTAAGGCAAACCGAGCAACATTAATGTTATATTTCTTTTTATCTGAAAGGAGCTGTACTGTTAAAATGTGAATCCCTTAGCAGGCTCTAGAATTAACCTACCACTTATTTTCAGACTTTGTAATTTTGGTATATGGGTGGAGGGTATGTAGGCACAGCTTAGAGTAATATAAAATTAAAGGGAAAAATGTGAATTCCTAAACAACTTATAATTTCAGACAATATAATTTTGATATATGTGTGATTATATATATATATATATATATATACATATATATATACATATATATATATGCATATTTTGGAGCAATACAAATTGGAGGGAATAACAACAAAAGAACTAGGTCAAAGAACTGACTGAAAGAGTAAACTTCTCCCCAAAACAGTAAACCTCTGCATAGAAAAACTAAAAAGCCTAAGAAAAAGATGCAAGACATGTATGGCATAATACATGAACTAGGGTCGGGTTGGGAACATGGAAGGGGAATGAGTCTAAACTGGATTGAGAGATGTTTTATGAAATGCACCGAACTTCAATAACAATATGAAAAATGATCTATCATCCATCTATCTATCATGTATCTATCTATCTATCTATCATCTATCTTATTCTATCCATTCATCATAATAAACGTTTAATAAGTAGGCTTTGAATGAAACAGATTACTCTCCCTGTTGCGTGTGCCCTCAACTGACCAGTTTAAAGGCCCCAAATATGCAGGCCTCTTGAGGAGAAATGTCCTCATCTACTAGCCAGTCTTAAGATGGTCTAATTGTAAGTGTTTTCTCTTAGTATTCTTTTTCATTATTGCTTTCCTTTTATGAAATATACTTAAGTTTCTAAATAGGGGTCCTTATACTTCATTATAAGGATTATATCATGGAAATAGGCAGTGTTACCTACAAAAAGGGACCTCCCTCCTGTGCCCTTCACTGTAGACAGGGAGCTTTCATCATTCATAAGCCATATCTTTTTCTTCTGAAGCTACCAACTGCCACATAGAAATATGTCAACAAATTCTGCCCTGTCAGTGGTTTTCCAAGATCCTTCTTGCTACTCTTTCTCATTAAATTATTTGTATATTTCCTGGGTACATGTCTGGTTATATTGATTTAACACACACCCAACATGAAATACTCTCTTTCAAGAGGAAAGCCAGATTTTCTCCCACAGCTTATTGAAGGGTTGACGGTGGGGTGGAGGGATAGATCTTTAGCACAACCCTTCTATGCCATTTGGCTCTTTAAATCTTGTTATTTTAAGAAATCGCTCTTTGCAATACTGCTGTAACCAGGCTTCTTTATTCTGTTACTTTGTGCCCAGTAAATATTCCACAGCTTTTATTTTGCTCATGTCATTAGGACTTTGTGTTAGTTGAGCTTCACATGTGTGGCATCAATTTTGTTTCTCCAATATGAAATGTCAGAAGGTTAGAGATCAAGCCATCAGTGAGCTACATCCCTTTCATAACACACATTCTTTTATTTAAGAGGTAATATTCTGGCTATCCTTTGAGGGAAGCAGGCTGCATTTTCAATCTTCTTCAATGGTATGTTCCATTATTTTCCAGTGAGGGTAGCCTCATTTCTGTCAAGGTTTAAGTAGTTGCTCTGATTTTGGAGTCCGTTATAGGCTTATGAGAGCAGATTTACATACAATAGGAGACTTCTCTTTCTCTTTCTGTTTAGATGGTGAGAAGGTAGCTTTCCAGATACCCATGGTATTTTGTTATTTTGAAAACAAAAATCTCATAAACATAAATGGATTTTCTCAAAAGCACTGTGTTTTTTTTTAAAGCACTGTGTTTTGACTTTCAAAATATACAGTAAAACAGGACACAGATGAGCATCTTTATAAACACCTGCCACTTACAATTTATTTTCCCATTGCTACAGATAGAATATGTGGATTAATTGATTGGTCATTCCAGAGCTTTCTCATTTTATATTGTCTTTAGGAAACACATTTAATAACATGGGAGCTCACAGGACTTGTGCAATTTTAAAAGGGCTGAATGTTATCAAAAGATCAAGTTCATCTATCTTCAGAACCAGTCGTTTGATAAAAAAATCCTCCACAACTCATCAACCCATGCAGAACAAGAGATTCCTTGTGATGCATTGCATATTTGATTTTTCAGTCAGAATTTTATAAATTCCATCCTATTTTACCTTGACGTTATATAATTATAGGTGATTTTACCATAGATTATATTAATTGGGCCTATGATTATTTTTTGCAGTTCTTAGCCTCAGCCTTTAATGGCTGTGCTATCCCCATAGCCCTGATTTTTAAAAAACCTTTTATTATTATTATTTTATGTGTATGAGTGCACTCTCTGCATGTTGGTGTACCCGAGTCGTGCAATGCTGCGGAGGTCAGAAGAGGACGTTGGATTCCCCTGGAACTGGACTTAAAGACAGTTCTTAGCTGCCACGTGGGTGCTGGGAATCAAACCTGGCTCCTTTGCAAGAGCTGTTGGTATTACTCTTAACCACTGAGCCATCTCTCCAGCTCCCTATGATTTTTCTTAATGAACTTTCTATAATGTACCAATGACTACTATTTTTAACCTGTTTCCTTGTATCTGGTAGATGCTGATTGTCTTGCTTCTTATATGTAGTCTTCTATGTGGATTTGTAGTTTCAGATGAGGGTTGGAACTGGTGAGATGGTTCAGCAGTCAAGAGCACTGGCTCAGTTCCCAGTATCCACATGGTAGTTCATAGCCATGTTTAATTCCAGTTCCAGGGTATCTGATGCCGTCTTTTGGCCTCTGTACACATGTGGCACATACATGCAGGTCAAACATTCATATACATAAAATAAAAATAAATAAACCTTAAAAATTAAAATCTTAGATGGACCTAATTTCATGGAGTAGTCTAATAAAAAAAGATGTCTTCTGAACCTGACATAGCCATGGCGCTCATGAACTAACTGAAGCTATAGTTCTCTGCACAAGACTTGCTTAAGATTTGGCCTATCATGGATGAGAGATTGACCTATGAGGCTCCTTCTTACTCCAAGGGATTATGGACAGTGATTGGATGAAGGGTATAATTCTCTTCAGTAATGTAGCAATTGATAAGTTCCCCTTGCTCTAGTAAATAATCTACTACCCACACTTTGGCTGGTAACTCTAATTAGACTCAGTTGGCCACACACAAAAAGAAGACATGACAGCAGGAAGGGGAATTGTTGGGAAAAAGGTTCCAGAGGAGTGAGAGTTGGATGAGAAAAAGTGTGTGTGTGTGTGTGTGTGTGTGTGTGTGTGTGAAAATGATAATTCATTATATATAAAATGAATCTATCTATATATAATATATATATAATATATATATATAATTGCACCCATGTCATGCAATGTCCATGGAAGTCAGAAGAGAGTGTTGGATCCCCTGGAACTGGAGTTAAGGATGCTTGTTAGCTGCCATGAAGGTGCTGGGATTTGAACTGGGTCTTCTGCAAGTACATTCAGTGCTCTTAACCACTGAACTGTCTCTCTAGTCTCACACTTGTCTATCCTCAGATACTTAGATATCCTTAGATTATTTTCCAGTTTCGTGCAGCTTTTCTGCAATTGTGCTTTTGGGGATACCTTACAAGCAAGACCACATTCATCTGAAGGACATGGTTTCAGGAAAGTATGGGTGTGGCTTCCAATGGACATGTTTTACACTCAAATCTGTCTTCTCACAGTACATCATGGGAAATAATAAATTATGGTTATGATTATAGAGTGATTTCATCAGTCTTACCTTACCATGATCCCATGAGATAAATATAGCATGGGTTAGTTTATCTGTGTTGTAAAATGGCAAAAAGGGAGGAAGAGTAAAAGAAAAGTTTTGTATCTGGCAAGCAAGAGCACAGAAAACATTAGAATGAAGATGCATTGTTCCCAAACCCAGCTCATTCACCCTGGCTGTATTGGCTTCTTTACAGTCTGCTGTAAATCTTGTAAAATAAATGAGAACCCAGAACAGCTAAAAAGGAAAAGGGAAAAAAAGGCAATGAATGAATAAAAATTGTAAAGCTTGATTTCTTTTTGTTACTTTCTGTCTCTGAGGGCATGCTAGTTTAGGGTTGTAAAATAAGTACACTTACTCAGGATTTGATCTGTGATTTGTGTATAGATGTGCAGTGTTCAGTTTTTTAAAACTACTGGAGAAAAAAAAAGGCATTACAAAGAGCTTCGAGCGCAATTACAGCTGTGTTTTTGCTTAATACTGCCTGCCTTAGGCAAGGAGCTAGTTTTCCCATTTACTTCTCAAAAAAAATACAGACACTAAGTACAGAATTGATTTTTAGAAAAGACCATTTACTAACATTGTGAAAACACTTTATTCATTTTCAGCATTCACTTTCTCCAAGCAAAACCAGACCCTGTAAAGGAATTATAAAGAACAGAGAGGCCTGGTCAGCCTGTCAGAACTACTACTAAGCTCTTGACCGCTAGACTCAGACAAAAAGAAAAATGTGGTAAATTCCCTTGGCCAGGGTTCCTTTTTTGCTATACAGCAAGGGGTTTGGATTGGGCTTAGGGTGAGGGGCACTGGACAGAGCTTTGTCTGAAGCTGGAATCCGACCCTCCCTCTGGAGAGTCTGAGTTAATAGGTCTGGGTGAACGCCCCTGGACCAGGCTGATACTGAGTGGGTTTAAGAAGCATGGGGCCAGGTGATCTCTGAGATGCTGTAGTTCTCGGATTCTGAGACAGAGTTCTTTCCCAGAACAAAAGCAGGAAAAAGGAATGCTATCTTTTCTCCTATCTAACCTGTTGACCTGTGCTTAGGCCTGTGATTTTCAAATTCTAGTGATGAATAGTGGAGAGCTTATTTGGAATACAAGCTTCTGCCTCTCCCTGGCACCTTAAAATTCTGGTGCAGGAGGCCTGGGGTATTGCCCAGGCATCTGTGGTTTTGCCAACCACCCATATTATTGTGAGATATTGACTGAGAGCTACACTTTTGAGAAACGCTGTCTAATTTCTAATTTGTAACCTCAAGGATGAGGTTTGCCTGGAAAATTTGGGACTCTGGCTTACTCTGGAATGTAATTTGGCTAATATGCTAAGTGGGTATAAAAGACTCTGTTTTTTGTTTTTTTTTGTTTTTTTTTTTTCTTTTTTGGTCTTTCTGAGACAGGGTCTCCCTTGTAGCTCCAGCTGTCCGGGAACTCACTCTGTAGACCAGGCTGGCCTTGAACTCACAGAGATCCACCTGCCTCTGCCTCCCAAGTGCTAGGATTAAAGGTGTGTGCCACTACACTCAGCTGAGACTCTGGGTTTTGAATGTCACAGCTCTGAGGTTCCCTCTTTGAGCTCCAGTCCTGGAGTCAGGATGTGGGTTTCATTCAAAGCTGTCCTGAATAGGTAAACAGAAGAGGATCAGAATCCAGAATGGATAACCCACTTCTAAAAAGAGAAAGATGAAACATTACAATGGAGAAATGGAAAAAAAAAAAAAGATCTGAACAGGTAACTCATTGAAGAAAAAACTTGGTGGTGAATAAGTATTCCCAATACAGGCATATGTATAAAAAGCAGAGTACTAGTTTTCAACAATCAAATTGGCATACATTAAAATGTTTGATAGTTGGGCTGGAGGGATGGCTGGACAGTTAAGAGCACATACTGCTCTTACAGAGGAACAGAGTTCAGTTCCTGGCACCCATGTCAGGCAATTTACAACCACCTAAGGTTGTAAGCTCCAGGGATCCCACACCTTCCAGCCTCTGTGGAGCCCAAAGTCATTTGTGCCTATCTACCCATATGCACATAATTATTTTTAAATAAAAAAATTTAAAGTTTGATAGCCTGAATTGATTAATAAAATAAATTGCTATGTTTAGACATTTGTGGGCAATTTAAACTGGCTAAGCTAATTCCTAAGGCAATTAGACAATGTCTACTAAATATGTTCCTATTCTATAATGTCATTTTACTTCCTAGTAACATTAGAAATAATGGAGGATGGGGCTGGAGAGATGGCCTAGTGGTTAAGAGTGCTGACTGTTCTTGCAGAGGACCCAGGTTCAATCCCCAGCACCCACGTGGTGGCTGAGAACTGTCTTGAACTCCAGTTCCAGGGGAATCTGACACCCTCTCTGACCTCCATGGCATTGCACAACATGGGTGCAAAAATCTACATGCAGACAGTACGTTCATACACATAATAAATAAATAAAATTAAAAAAAGAAATAATGGAGGATAAACAAAACTAATTATATTCAAGAATGATTTAAAAATAGAAACTGCCCATGTGGCCTAAAGGAAAATTATCTAAATAAATTGTATTATAACTTGATTTGTTTGTTTTGAAATTCATTTGTTAGGGTTTTGTATGTATTCAAGTTCAGTAATGAGCTTTCTGTGTAGCCGGGGCTGGTCTTGAGCTTGCAGTCCTCCTGCCTCCCAAGTGCTGGGATAATTACTATACCCAGCTAAACTGTGACATACTAATAAATAATATGCAACACTTTAGCAGAACTGCAGTACATCTATATGACTAACTTGGAGAGGTTTTCAGGACCTATTGCTGAGTGAAATTTTTAGTTATGGGATGCTGTAATACATTATCTCCAAGGTAGCACCATCATCCAGTCATGGAGGAATACTACCTGTAGTCCTAATACTTGGAAGGCTTAGGCAGGAGAATCGTGAGTTTGTGGCCATCCTGGGCTACACAGCAAGAACTTGTCTCAAGCCAACAAGAACCCATCTCTATCCTAACTACAGTGGCACCATCAACTTCTTTTTAAGTTTTTTTTTTTTTTTTTTATGTGTATGAATGTACTGTCTGCAGGTAGGTCTGTGCACCCATGTCGTGCAATGCCGCGGAGGTCAGAAGAGGGCGTTGGATTCCCCTGGAACTGGAGTTCTCCTGGAATTGGAGTTACAGACGGTTCTCAGCCGCCATGTGGGTGCTGGGGATCGATCCCGGGTCTTCTGCAAGAGCAGTCGGCGCTCTTAACCGCTAGGCCATCTCTCCAGCCCCACCATCAACTTCTTATGGCTGTATGTACATCTACATCCCCTATCAAGAATGAGTCTCATCCCACCCTTCCTTTGAACTTGAGCTGACCTTAATAATTCTTGAGCTAATAAAATGTGGCAAATGTGATCTTTGGATTTCCGAGGCTGAGCCTTAGTAAGAAACTGCAGCTTCTGCCTCAGATTCTTAGAACATGGTACTATGACCCTTGCTTGGAGTGTTATCAGTCTCTTCCAGTCATGTGGCCATATGCCATTAAATGAGAAGGTTGTCTTGCATTTTACAGACCCAGCAGGAATGAAGTACTCCCTAAGGAGGAGGGAGCAGCCTCATAAGACTCAGGAAGTAAACTAAGCTTCCAAGGCCCGGAAAGTAAATGAAGCTTATAAGGCTCAGGAAGTTCCTGAAAGCTCCAAGATGTTCAAGGTCCCTCCCTGGAGCACAAAAACAATAAAGTTTCTGAGGAGACTCCCCAGCCAGTTTACAAGTCATACAGGAGGCTCCAGAGATGCAACTTTCATAAGTTGTCACCCAAACTGGGGTGGGCTTCTTGGTGATACAGCTGCCTTTGAATCACCCAGGCTCCTGGACGTAATCCCTTGATCCATACTCCTGGAGGAAACTTTGTTAGTCTCCCTGGTTCACTAACTAGGCTTGGGTGGAACTGTTTCTTTGTTTTGTCATCAATGCCTTAGGTGGAGTAAAGAGACACGTCTTCTCATCTCAGGAAACACACCTACCCTGTTTTCTGACCCCCTGGATTGTGACCATAATAAATGTTAGATGTTTTTCATGCTAAGTTTTTGGGTGGCTTGCTACACACCAGTGGATAAAGAGAACATTCATGATATCATTGGTTGTTGGAAAAACACACTACACAACAACAGATTCTTCCTCTGCCCCTCCTCTGTTCTCTCTCCCTCTTAGTATAGCAGTGCAAACATTGAAGTGATGATGGTCTCTTTTTTAAATTTTTTAAAATTTATTTCTGTATATGTATGAATGTACTGTCTGCATGCAAGTCTGTGCACCCGTGTCGTGCAATGCCGCGGAGGTCAGAAGAGGGTCTCAGATTCCCCTGGAACTGGAGTTCTCCTGGAATTGGAGTTTCAGACGGTTCTCGGCCGCCATGTGGGTGCTGGGGATGGAACCCGGGTCCTCTGTAAGAGCGGTTGGCGCTCTTAACCGCTAGGCCATCTCTCCAGCCCATGAAGTGATAATGGTCTTTATACCTGGGTCAGTGTGTAAGTTAAGCAAGATCTAAGATTTTATTATTTATTTATTTATTTATTTATTTATTATGTTTTGTGTGTATGAATGTATTGCCTGCATATACCTAAGTGTACCCATATTGTGCAATACCTGCAGAGGACAGAAGAGGGAGCTGGAATTCCTGGAACTGGAGTTATGGCCGGTTTTTAGCCTCTGTGTGCATGCTGGGATTCAAACCTATGTCTTCTGTGAGAACAGCTGCTCTTATCTGCTGAGCCATTTCTCTGGCTCTGAAGATCTTAATCTTTAAAAGGAGCTTTTACTTTAGCTAGAGCCAGGCTTCCATTAGGAAGATTGCTTCGATTCATACAGGAGAGATCTGAATTCAGGTAATTGTTTGCACAATGGACAGGAGTAAAGAAGGTGAGGAGGTGAGGAGAGCTGTGCTCAGGTGTGCCCCTGACTTGCTGGGAAGTTGCAGGAACTTCCAGAGAGAACTTGCGACTGTACCTCTGCTTGGGGTGTGAAGGGAAATGTGTGGAGATCACTGCAGTCTCACAGCCACATGCTTTGCCTGCCCAGCCTGGGCACAAGGACAGGAGTTCTCTCTCCTCTGCTTTCCAGACCTTGACTGAGTGCCTCCTATCCATGACTTTTATTCCTGAACCCTTCTAGGAGTGAGGATATAGCACAGAAAATAGAAGTGGTGCTTAGATTCCAGCAGAACCTGCTCTGGAAAAAAATTATAACGCGAGCCCCCTATAAAGGATATAGTTGAAGATTGCATGAATTAATAACTTTTTTTCAGAGATGTAGCTGAAAGCTTAAACTCATAAGAACTAATAATTTTCAGTATTTCTTTTTTCATCTCCCTCTTGGAAAGCAATGACATAGCAGGATGACACTTAGGTATCCTATGATCCCTAGCTCTGGGTCATCACGGTCCTGGGTGATCCTGTCTTTGGGAGTGTGGGCCGATTCATGGCTTGCTTATAAGGACAAATGGATAGAAATACATGACTCTGTGCTAGTGATCATGAGATTATAAGAATTGGAGCTTCTGTACCGCTGGATTCTTGCATGGTTGTTAGGAAGGAAGTAGCTAGGAAGAGCAATCCTTTATATCAAGATACTGCACAGCCTCTACAGAGGGGCTGGGAGCAGCCTTCTGTCAACAGCCAGCAACACCCAGATGATCTTCATCCTACAATCATAAGGGCCTGAAGACTGTCAACCTCTAAGAATCTCCAGACAGGCCCCTAGAACTAGCTATTGCTAAGATTATAGCCCCCAGGACTGGAAGCAGAGACTATAATGTAAGCTGTACCTGGACTCCTGTCTCAGGATGTGTGTGATAATGAATGAGCATTGTTTCAAGCCACTGAGTTTGTGGAATACTATTTTGTAGCAATAGGAAGCTGAGAAGCATTCTCTGGTTTTGGTTATATCTGGCTCTTATTGTGGAGCCAATAGGCCAAAGTGTGGAGATCCTTTATTTCCCAGGCCTCTCTTCTAGCAGTGGACATGGAAGTGGGAGGCAGGAGAATGTCAGCTTTAGAGATGGACAAAATAATTCACTAGCTTATTAACAATCTGCATTCTTTTCTCTTTAGTTAAAAATTATGAGTACATGTAAACTCTTGGAACATTTAATATTTAGACATGTTGAATTCACCTATCCTAGGGTTACACGTTGTACTGGTGTATATGAGGCACCTTTGCACAGGTGGGGTACACCAGGAGGCCTGGCAGTGCCCCCTCAGTCCTGCCTTTCTTATGGTGTGTCCTGACAAGTGATGAATGGCTTGCTTCTAGTGCAGGGGAACTGCATGACTTCATGACTTCCCAACAGATAAGTGACTTACAGGTGCCCTGTAGAGAGACTAACACATGGACACAGTGACCTACTAGAAAAAGATGGCATTGATTTCTTGCTACTGTTATGACCTTTTCTTTCACATTATATATGTGGAAAGGCTTCTATAATGTGAAATGAAAATGATTAATGAAATATTACTAAGTACACAATTGGAAATATGGACGGATACACATTGTTAATGCCTTTGTGGGGTTATTTATAGCTACTACAGTCACTACAACCAATTGTCCAAATAAGCTAAACCAAGGGTCAGACCTTTAAATTACAGGAAGCCAAGGAAAAATTATGTGTAGATAAGAAAGCTATTTTTGTAGCATTAAAAAAGATATCTATATAACTATTAAGATACTTTATCTTTGGCTCACTTAAAAATTCTATTCTCGAATGCTTCAAAAATATTTCTAAATATTTGTAATTTTGAATAAATTATGAACAAGGAGGTAAATGTTTAATTATTAATATCACAAAATATTACTGTAATAATTTATAGGTGAATAAAAACTGTGTCAATACAAAAGAAAAAATTTGTAATTAAGAATATTTAAATGTCATTTATTTTGTCTATTGGGTATTTTATTTTATTTTATTTTATTTTTTTTATTGATGCTTTGTGCATTTCATACATCATTTTCCAATTCAGTTCAGGCATATTTCCCTTTCCCTTCCCCCCTACCCTCACTCCATCCCAGATCATGCATTTTGCCATAACTGTCCTGCATCTTTCTCTCAGTTTTTTTTCTTTTTTTTAGCTATAAGTGATGATCCATGAGTACAAGCATCCTTCATATGAAACCAATTTGCAGGCTGTTGTGCCCAAACCCCCACAGCCCCACCATCCAGTGGGGGGTGAGGGGTTGTATGTTCAATCAAGTTGATCAAATAAGTGTTTTAAGATTATTTCTGGTGAATACAAATATTTGTGGTACTGCCTAAAATTGAAGAGTAGAGTTTCTTGGATTTTATTTTTTTTTTAGAAAAAGCCTTATGTATCCTAGGCTGGGTTCTAATTTGCTATGTAGCTGAGGATGACCTTGAACTCTTTTTAAAAATTATTTTTATAATTGACATATATATATATATATATATATATATATATATATATAGAGAGAGAGAGAGAGAGAGAGAGAGAGAGAGAGAGAGTATTGCCTGCATGTGTATAAGTACACCTTGTTTTGCAGTGCACCTGGAGTCAGAAGAGGGCATCATTTCCCCTGGAACTGCAGTTATGGATGGTTGTTAGCTGCCATGTAGGTGCTGGAAATTGAACCCAGGTCCTCTACAAAAGCAGTTGGTGCTCCTAACCGCTGAGCCATCTCTCCAGCCCCAACCTTGAACTCTTGATCACCCTGTCTCTACTTTCCACGTGGTGGTATTATAGGTCCGTGCCACCATGCCTATCTCTATTGGATATCACATAATCAGGGGCTTCTCTAAATTGATTCTCCACTGTGTGTGTGTGTGTGTGTGTGTGTGTGTGTGTGTGTATGAGTCCCTGTCCCCTACAGCATGTCTAGGAAGAAAAGGAGTCCAGACAAATTTAATTTAGTTAGTTGATTAGTAAACTCAATTTTTTGATTAACTATATTCAATAGAGAAGAGACTGCACTGCTGCCCCAACAGAGCTTGTAGTGCCATTGTCATCGGAAATGGAGACATAAATATGCCTGTCTTTGGTGTAATAAAAATAAAAGGAGATTGTGATAGAGTCTAGGGAAGATAGTCACATATTTAAATAAGTATGTGTATGGATGTTTGTGTATGTGTGTATAGGTTATAAACTAGATTTTGAGGGGCTGGAGAGATGGCCTAGCGGTTAAGAGCGCCGACTGCTCTTGCAGAGGACCCGGGTTTGATCCACAGCAACCACATGGCAGCTGAGAACCGTCTTTAACTCCATCCAGTTCCAGGGGAATCCGACACCCTCTTCTGACCTCTGCGGCATTGCACTACATGGGTGCACAAACCTGCATGCAGACAGCACACATAAACATAAATAAATAAAATAAACTAGACTTTGAGTCTCAGGCTATCTGAAGTCTGCTGTATGTTGCTTTCCTGGTTTGTAAAATGAGATGGTATTAGCCTCCTATATACCACTGTGTAGGAAGGGGTGAGGGATACCCCACAGGCAGAGAGCACCCTTCTGCTTTCTTTGAGGAAGCCCTATTTATTTTCATCTATAAAGACTGAAAAAAGCTCTCCAAATACCAGATGCTAATTAATTTAAACCTCTTTGTTTCTATAAAAAGATTTCAAAAGGAAAATATTGAATGAACAAGGGAACACTGACCTCTGATGGCCAAATTTAAAAGTACTTTTTCTAAAACGCTGTGTATAAAAATACTGTAAAGTTCTCTCTTGAAAGTGCCTCAGTTTACACTGTGAGTCAGTTCAAGACTCATTGGACACAAAGAGGGAGGCATAAGTTGTTAGCTAGTCAATCGTCCTTCCCTTGTAAGGATTTTACTATATCTGCCTAAACTGAGGATCTTGTAAAGCCACACCAATTCATTTTAAAAAGCTTCTGTGTGCAGATCAGTAATGCAAAAGTGTGTGCCAGTTTCATCTACACTCCAGTAACATTTGAAGTGTCTTTATCAGAAATCCACACTCTGTGAGTGGCTAATTACCATTTGAATGACTATTCAGGAATGTACTACTGTGAGAAATGGCTGACAGCAGTATTTCTAATACTGCTATCTAAATCTGCAAGGGAGTTTGTTAATTAGCATAAGTAACATTTCAAATTATATTTCCCCATAGGGATTTTGATATATATGATTGTTAGAAACATTGTGCAGAATCTTTGGTCTTTCAAATAGGGTATAAGAATCTGGCAGTAAAAATTTTTACTTGGAACAAAACTGGGTCTAAATTTTACTTCCATTGTAATATACCTCGCAACAAGATTATCAGCAAAAAGCTATAGTCACACCCAGAATCGCCAAACAGAAGCTAACTGCTGTGAGATGGCTGAACTGAATTAGGCCAATTTGTGACAGGCTGCCCATCTAATCCCTACATCTTGATAAGAGAAATGCTTACAAAGCTGTTGTGAATGTCATTCTCCATGTTTTGATGCAGTATTTTTAGGAGATTCTTCCCCACTTTTGTCCCAAATTGTATCTGATTTAGGCCTGATCCCAAGGAATGCAGATAAGATAAATATTCTTAGCTGATATATTCTTTCTGGTAGACTTGCCTTAGATAGCTATCCATGGTCCACAGCGATTAATGTGGGTGATAGTGAACAAGGAGGCATTGTTCTCCACAGGGCTAAAGGTAAAGAGGAAGTTGTTTGGATGTCTGTGTGAATGCTGTTGGTAGCCTCAAATGCAGGCATTTTTTGTGCCCAAGAAGATTATACTGTATTAGTACCCTGTTCTGTCAGCTTAGTATAGAAAAGGAAAAGGCAGTAATGAAGTTGAGATGATGGCTTTACTTTAAAACACTGAATGGAAATTCAAATAAGTATAGACTTAAAAGTGGCCCTCTACCATCTCTCCAAACTGGGCTTCTGCTTTGGAACCTGCATCCTTCACTCAAAGGCTGGTCTTTTGGCATTGAGCTGGCCACTCTCAAGGCATTGAGCCTGGCTCCAGAGAATCCTTCCAAGTCCTCTCCTTCCCTTTGCATCCAGTTTCTCTTCTCTGAATACACTGCCTCCTGCTGTGCCCCTCACTCCCAGCATGCCACACTCCAAACCTTGCTGGGCCCATTTCCTGGAATGCTGACCATCTCCTGGACAGTCTACTCTCCACTCAGCTCTGTGCTCCTGTGTCACTCCACAATGACCTTATTAAAACAGTACCTCCAGTCACTCCCATCTGCTCCTGGTCTTTACCACACTCGTCCTCCATATTCACTTATTTGTTTACTGCCTCTCACTGGAAAGTAAGGTCTATGGGAGCAGAGGATGCATCTTGGCCCCTTGAAGTGATTGACAAATAGTTATTGAATAAATGATGTTTTCTTTTTTTGTGTGTATTTTTGAGGCAGGGTCTCCCTGTAGCCCCAGCTGTCCTGGAGCTCGCTCTGTAGACCAGGCTGGCCTTGAACTCACAGAAATCCGCCTAACTCTATCTCCTGAGTCCTGGGATTAAAGGCACGTGCCACCACGCCCAGCTAAATGATGTTTTCTTAACCAATGATCATAAAATATACTGCTATTGACTTTTGAAAATTGTAGAATAAGAGCCGGGTGTGGTGGCGCACGCCTTTAATTCTAGCACTAGGGAGGCAGAGGCAGGCGGATCTTTGTGAGTTCAAGGCCAGCCTGGTCTACAGAGTGAGTTTCAGGACAGCTGGGGCTACAGGGAGACCCTGTCTTGAAAAGACCAAAAAAAAAAAAAAGAAAATTGTAGAATAAAACACACATGCTAAAGTTAACCAGAAAACATGTATAATTAGATTATCATATAGTAATGATAGTAGTATCATACGTATGCTCCTTGTATGGAACTACTTCAGGTCAAAACGGCATTTGGCTGCATGTGCTTTGTTCTTTTTCCCTGTGAGAGTAACTTAGCCTAATTTCTACTGTGTCGTTGGTCCCTTGCGTTTCTTCAGAAACTTACCACATCAGTATGCATCTCCCTGATGTTTTAGTTTAGTTTTGCTCATGTTTTTGGTTTGATTGTCTTTTAATTTTACACACCTGCACGCACACATTTATATATACATGCACCCTCTATCCCTTTCTTTTCCTTCAATTTATCGATTGAGGAGCCCAGGCTATTTTAGCTATAGGATTCCTTGCATTCTAAGTTTGCTGATTTATTTCTCAATTTAGCACAGGATTCTACTAAGTGCAGTTTTCTGTCAACCAGTTTTGAGCCTTTCCCTGTAAGGGATCATAGAATCTCATTATTTATAGGTCTGGGGCAACCGTGTGCTAGTAAATCAGTTCCCTGGAAAACCTGATTTGTAGGTATTTGCTCATTTGGAGGTATAAATACTTTCACCATGGCTTCTTTCAAGCCATCAACCTGAAATCTCTGAACATTTAGGTGGGAAACAGATGTACATAGTTGTTTCTGGGGAGCAAGTTTGAGCTGGTTCTGAGCATACTACTGTCTGGGGAACTAAGATAGTAAAGAGAGGAGAATAGTTGCCCTCTTAAAAATTTACTAGCTACTAAGTCACAGGGGATTTTTAGAAAGTGTTTAGGCAAGACAGGAGTAACTGTAGCAAAGAGAAGAGAGACTGATTGCTATGATAGACAGCTGTTAACATGCCCTTAAGGTGGCTCCTAATTATTCCCACCTCCCGTAGTCACACCCTGTGTGATCCATCTCCTGTGTGAGCTGTACTTAGTTAAAACAGAAATATCTGCTGAAAGCCACTTCTGAGGTAAGCTAAGCGCCTTTCTATCTAAGGCAGTCTTGCTCACTCACTTGCGGGCTGGCTCTCTGGCTGTTTGTTCTGAGGAGTCAGCTGCCATGTTGGGAGCATCATTTTGGAAAAGGCTTTGTTGAGAAACCAGCAGTAGAACCTGGGAGCCTGCCCACAGCCACACAAAGGACCTCTGAAGGGAATCCTTTACCAGTGGAAACTGCAGCCATAGCTGTCATTAATTGCTGCCTTGTGAGAGACTCAGATTCCTGAGCCTCAGAAACTAGATTAATGGCAGCTGTTTGAAGCCCGAGTTTTAGGGTAATTTATTGCATGAGGATAGACAACCAATGCAGCTCTGAGAAGTACTAAGCTGGGGAGTCCTCACCATCTGAATATATTTAAGGGTCTAGTTATTTTTTTTTTTGACAAATTTAAAACATGTATTTAAAATTGTAAAATGCTTAATCTGCCAACTCACAAGCCCGCGATGCGGTAAGGTGGGGAGCTGTCTGCCACACCAGCAGAGCAAGACTGCAGAGTGCAGCCCTGTCTCCCAATCCCCTCTTTCAGATGCCCAAGAGGGCACCCCTGGGGTCACAGGACCAGAACCAGGCCTCCAGAGGTTTTCTTGAGTGCTTACCAGGGAGGCTGGGTGCAGCCCCGACGGGCCATCTCTGAGGAAAGCACCCCCAGACAGGGCAGAGCAGGGTAGGGCAGATGGGCTCTGGAAAGGGCTTCTGGCAGCAGATAGGGCGTTGCTTCCTGCCTGCAGGTGGGGAGCACACTGATCCAGGGGGCTGAGAAGGGCTGGTCATCAGGCCTGGACCCCCAGCTCCTTTGGTTACATAGGCTGACATCAGAGTAGTGGCTCATGGAAAGCAGTGAGCTGGAAGGGCTCACAGGGTCCAGGAACAGCTGGGACGGGGCAGTACTGTGAAGGCAGGCAAAGGGAAGCAGCCTCAGGTTCCTGCCCCTCGTCCCCCAGGATTTCCAAGCCAAAGCCTGCAACTTACTTTGAAAAGGGGTGGGGGTGGGGTTGGAGAAAAAGAAAGAAAAGAAAAAGCATTTGAGAAAAGTTACAGACAATTACGAAAACAAAACAAAACACAAAACCACACACAAAATCCAGAGTGCTTCCTTTCTCCCCCTCCTTTCTCCAACACAATGGTTTCCTGCTTTCCTTCCTTTCTTTCTCCTGCTTTGCCTGTGAACTTTCCTCCTAGGAGGCCAAAGGCAGGACTGCTGGTGAGTGTGCATAGGCACAGAGCCCATCCTTGGGCAGAGCAAGGTGGGATCACCAACCCTATGGGCTTTCAGTGCACAGACACCAGGTGTCCTTGGCTCCTACCAGAAGGCAGGGCAAGCACAGGTGGTCCAGAGGGCCTCCCACCTGGACTATTTTTGAACCTTTCTTCAGTGAAAGGACTATTCGCTGTGGGTGGGCCCTAGACCTTACAATTAGGACACTTATCAGGGCAGTAGACTCCGAGATAGTGGCTGACTTCCTTGCTACTTCAGTTGACTGAAGCTCTGGTCTAGCTCTCACAGATGACTCCTGGCTTCATGCAATTCCAGGGCTGTGAAGTGGAAGAGCTGCTGACTCAGCTGGCAGTTGGCTCTTTCTTCAAAAGGGAAGACGCTGTGCGCTATTGCCACAGGGCACGAGTGAAACCGGGAACCCAAGGTGCAGTGATCTTGCAAAACTCAGCTTGACACCAGGGCCACCACAAACTGCCCTAATCCCAAACCATACCACCCACTCCCAAGGCTGTCTGCTGGTCAGGAGACGGGAGACTGACTGGCTCAAGGACAAGGCCCAGTGTGCTGGAAAAAGACTAGAGAGCCTGAGAGCACCCGGCACGACACAGCTGCTCGCTCAAGCCTCTCCTCAAGGAGCCAAGGCTTCAGGGACAGAAATGGCCTTCATGCCAGTCTCTGGACAGAGAGGAAAAGGGTAGCCCAGGCCTCTGAGGGGGTCTAATTGCTTCTTATTTGCTACTGGATTTTCTAAATGGATTTTGCAACCTGCCCCTTTGCTGAAAGTGTTGACCGTTTCCAAAAGTCTTCTGGTGGGATGTTTTTGAATCTCTTATGTATAATATAGTGTCATCTGCAAATAAGGGAGATTTGAGCTCTTTTCTAATTAGTACTCTTTTAATTTCCCTGTCTTGTCTTATTGCTCTAGCTAGTTTCAAGCACGGTACTGAAAAGGCGTGAGTATAGCAGACAGCTTTGTCAGGTTCCTGATTTTAGTGAGAATGCTTCAAGTTTTCTCCATTTGGAATCATGTTGGCTGTGGGTTTGTTGTATAGAGCCGTAATTATGTTGAGGTATGTTCCAGTCAGTCCAGTTCCCTCTAGAACTTCTTTTTTTTCTTTTCACAAAAAACCCCAAGAACAATACAAAGTGACAACGACAAAACAAAGTGGAAAAAAAGGTGGGGATTTTCATTTCTTTTCTGGTGAAGTAAAGAATCAATCTACAGGGTGTGGTATGTAATTAGTCTCTTTTTTTCCCCTCTTTTTTTCTTTTTTACTCTTTTAGGGCTACCAGAAGGATAAGTATATACTGGCTGGTCCAGGAAGCCTTGAGTTCTCAGCTGAGAAAGAATCCGGTTAAATTTGGGGGGGGGGTCTCATCCCTAAACTGCCTAGTCAATTTCTAGCTTCTGTTTAGTTATGTTACCCTATGAGAAGAGTCACTCCAATCGCCAGAAGGGATTTGGAAGGCCAACCACTCTGACTTCTTCCATGCTGGAAAGGGACATTGGGTGTGGCAACTGGGGTATCCCCCATTCAGAGGCTCTATCTTTTTTTTTTTTTAAACTTTTTTTTAAATTTAATTTTATTTATTTCTGTATGTGTATGAATGTACTGTCTGCATGCAGGTTTGTGCACCCGTGTCGTGCAATGCCGCGGAGGTCAGAAGAGGGTCTCGGATTCCCCTGGAACTGGAGTTCTCCTAGAATTGGAGTTTCAGACGGTTTTTGGCCGCCATGTGGGTGCTGGGGATCGAACCCGGGTCCTCTGTAAGAGCAGTTGGTGCTCTTAACCGCTAGGCCATCTCTCCAGCCCCCCAAAGGCTCTATCTAAAGGACCCCCAAAAGGATAACTACAGAGGAAAAAAAAGTCCTTGACTAGTACCCATGAAAGTGAAGGGAAGGCAGGTGTTAGGTACATGATCTAGGTAGGGGATCGTGTTAGGTACATGATCTAGGCAGGGGATCGGGAGAAGCCCTCTAGAACTTTTATCATGAATGTATGTTGAATTTTGTCAAAGGCTTTTCCTGTTTCTATAGGAAAGGTGATCCATAGGCAGGTGATCATGTGATTTTGTCTTTAAGTACATTTTTTTGGTCTTTTTTGAGACAGTCTCCCCATAGCCCCAGCTGTCCTGGAACTCACTCTGTAGACCAGGCTTGCCTTGAACTCAGAGCTCCACCTGTCTCTGCCTCCTGAGTGCTAGGATTAAAGGCTTGCACCACCACACCCATCTTAAACATGGTTCTTAGCTGCCATGTGGATGCTGGGAATCGAACCCAGGTCCTCTGCAGGAGCAGTTGGTGCTCTTAACCATGGAGTCATCTCTCCAGCCCCAACATTTTTATAATTTATTGTATTTATTGACTTAGGTATATTGAACCATCCCTGAATTTCTGGAATAAAGCTGACTTGATTATGATGGGTGATCTTTTTGATATGTGTCTGTATGTGGTTTGCAAGCATTTTGTTAAGAGAAATCTTGCATCTATGTTCATTAGGGATATGGGCCTCTAGTTTTCTTTTTTGTGTGTGTCTTTTTGGATATTTGAGTAATACTGGTGGCATAGGAGTTTGGGAGTTTTCTCTTTATAAGTAAGTTAGTATTGGTTATAGATCTTCTTTGATGGTCTGTTGATTTGTTCTTTGGTTTAACTTTGATGGTTTCCATGAATTTAGAAATTTTCCCATTTTTTAGATTTTCAAATTTAATAGAGTATAGGTTTGTAAAGTATTCCTTCATCATTTTCTGGATATTTTTGGCATCTCTTATGATGTTTCCCTTTTGTCTCTGATTTTGTTGATTGGGATTTGCTCTTTCTTTCTTTTGGTTAACTGGGCTAAGGGTCTGTCTTGTTTATCTTTTCAAAGAACCAGATCTTAGACTCATTAATTCTTTGTAATTTTTTCTTTATTTATATTTAATTAATTTCTGCTCTTAGTTTTATTTCTTCTCATCTGATGGGTTTGGGTTTCATTTGTTCTTGCCTTTCCAGAGTCTTGACTTGTGAAGTAATTTATTTGTGCTGTTTTTTATTTTTTTTTGTCTCTTTGAGACAGGAACTCACTTTAGTCCCAGCTGGCCTGGAGCTCATAGACCAGGCTGGCCTTGAACTCAGAGATCCACCTACCTCTGCCTCCCAACTGCTGGGATTAAAGGTATGCACCACTATGTCTGGCTCTTTTTGATTTTTTAATGTAGGTGCTTAGAGCTATAAACTTCCCTCCTAGGATTGTTTTTAAAATGTCACAGAGGTTTTGTTGTGTTGTATTACCCTTTTTGTTTAGTTCCAGGAATACTTTTATTTCTTTTTTAGTTTCTTCTTTGACTCATTCATTATTCAGGAGTGTGTTGTTTAATCTCCATCAGTCTGTGTAGTTATTCAGTGTTGATTTTAGGCTTTATTGAATTGTCTGATAGAATGCATGGAATTATTTCAATTTTTCCATTTGTTGAGATTTGTTTTGTGCCCCAGTATGTGGTCAATTTTAGAGAAACTTCCATGGCCTTCTGAGTAGAATGTGTATTCTTTTGGAACTTGGATGTAATGTTTGGTAGATGTTTGTCAGGTCCTTTGATATATGGTATCATATAATCCAGATGTCTATTTAGTCTTTGTCTAGTTGACATATCTATTGGAGATAGTAGGATACTGAAGTCCCTTACCATTACTGAGTTGGCATTAATCTATATCTTGAAATCTTGTGGTATTCATTTTATGAAATTGGGTATGCCAGTGTTTGGTGCATATATATTCATGATTGTAATGTCTTCTTGGTCAGTTGTTCCCTTCATCAGAATGTGCTTGGCATAGTTTTTTTTCCCATCCTTTCACCCTAAGGTAGTAAAGTTGAGCTGAGTTTCTTGTTGACAACAAAAATACAGATTTTGTTTGTTTGTTTAGGGTAATTTTGAGAAAGGGTCTCCCTGTAATCCCAGCTGGCCTGGAACTCATTATGTAAACCAGGCTGGCCCTCAACTCACAGAGATCTGCCTACCTCTGCCTCCCAAGAGCTGGGATTAAAAGTGTGCACACTACACCTGGCCAGATTTTGTTTCTTTTTCTTTTAATGGTTGTTTTATTCATTTTTAAGTTAATTTGTTATGTGTATGAGTGTACTTTCTGCATGTAGGTTGGTGCATCTGTGTTGTGCAATGCCACGGAGGTCAGAAGAGGGCGTCGGATTTCCCTGGAACTGGAGTTCCAGATGGTTCTTAGCCACCATGTGGGTGCTGGGAATCGAACCTGGGTCCTCTGCAAGAGCAGTAGGTGCTCTTAACCGCTGAGCCATCTCTCCAGCCCTCCAGACTATATTCTTTTTTTCAATTACTTTTTTTTTCATTTTTAACAATAAGTAATAATTTATGAGTACAAGCATCCTTCATGTAAAACCAATTTGCAAGCAGTTGTGCCCAAACCCACACAGTCCATGGGTCCTACCATCCAGCTGGGGGGGCTTGTATGTTCAATCAAGTTGATCAGATGAGTGTGCAGACTATATTGCTGTAGTTTTGCCATTCACCCCAATCACTGCCCTTACATTCTACCACGCCCCCTCTTCTGCAGATTGTTCCCTAGGCTTAGAAAAGGGGCACAGGTGGACGGGAAGCAAAACAGTCTACTTTCTCTGGAGCTGTTGTCTTGGACTCTGGTCAATTCTGGCTGCTTCCTTTCATGGGCTGACAGTGTGTCCAGGAATAACCTTTCAGTCCTACTAATGAAGCAAAAGCAATTAGATATATAGGTATTTAAACAGTACTAATTGTTATGGTAGGTTACTTTGGTATAGACACAGATGTTTGGATGGTATGTTAATCCATGAATTACTTTTTTTTTTTCTGTAAAATATGACAGGGTCTTACTGTGGCTTATAACATCATAACATCTCCTAGCCACTAGAGGATGTAAGCTTGTGGCATCAGCCATGGGTTATTCCTCCAAGGATAAAGCTAATAGCCAATTAGATTTGGAATATACAGGCATATGGCTGCCACTGCTGCACAGTATTTCCAGGCAGGTGAGATGTAGCTGGTGCTGACGGAGGAGTCTTGCTTGACTCAAGGAGACCTATATTTGCTTTATTGGTTTAGTGGCCTTTGGTAACACTCTCTGGTATTCCAGAGACCAACTGTACACTTGCAAGTGCGGTCTCAATGCATCTTTCCCATGCTTACATCAGGTCTTTGACAGCAGGGCTTTTATCCTCCGCCTCTTCTTGCATGTATCCCAGTTTACAGGCAAGAAAGCCTTTACCTTTTGTGGGGGGGGCTTGGATCCCTTGGCCAACATCTCCTTGTAGAATAATCCATTGCTGTATCAGAGCTCTCCTGTAATTAATATTTTTGCTTAAGTGCATAGCTAAGGAGACTTTATTATATATTTGGCTCTGAATAGAGAAATCCTTTTCACAGTTCCTATGTCTATCTATTAGTCAATTAAAGAAGGCAGTTTTACTGGTTTTTTTAAAGAGATTACCTCTATAGAATTGGCTCCAATTCACAGTTAGAGAACAACCTCATCATCATCATATTTCTCCTTGTTCTATGGGGGGGGTGGAGGTAAAAAGTCCCTCGTATTAAAACCTTGCGGCACCTAGAAGTAAATTTCTTAGGACCATATAATAGTTGTTCAAGTAGGATCCACGAGGGGTTTGATGTCTGTACAATCTGAGGCTTTTCTTCTTTCAATGTTCAGAGGGCCAACCTTTCTGCTGGCACTTCCTGGTACATCCTAAACAATCAAGCTGTATCTTTTCTTTTTTTCTCAGCGTTAAGTTTGGTGACATTTTGACCTGTTGGAACATATAAATCTTTTCCCATAGTTAGTTTGAAGATTTGAATTGCAAAGTTTTTGACAAAAAGTTTTTCATATCTATCGTATCCCCCTTTTTGTTTTAGGTTTTGTTTTTTTTTTGACCCATGAGTCTCAAAAGCAGTTGTATTCCACATACCTATAGGCTGGAATGCAAGGTGCAGATTTTCCTTCATCAATTCAATCGCATGCTATTTTGTGATGGGTATGTGGTTAACTTGGGAAGCAAACTTAATTTTTTAAGTTAAATCATCCTACAGGTAAAAGAGAATGCTACAAGGTGATACTGTACAACAGAAAAATTATAGAGAACATTTGTATGTGCCAATCCCAAAGTTATTGTTATACAGATTTTAAGTAAAACAGATGTGGACAACAACAATTTATATTTCCAATTAACTCAGGTGTATTACCGTTTTTATCAGAACCTTTAAACCAATGTTGTTTAATATACACATATTTACTTTTATTACGTCCTAAAACACCATGTAACCTGTATAAACACCATGTAACCTGTAGACAGAGTCTGGGCAATATTGGATTCTTGTTGAACTCACATCAATTAAATATGTATTAATTGAGTATACACCTGTGTCCCTCTTCCGCCCCTCCCACCCTTCCCGATTCACCATTTCAGTCAGTTTTCTGATGCAGTCTTTCTGTTGTTGTTCTTCTAATATGCATCCCTCTCCACAAGAAATATTTATAACCAGTCATACCACTCCTGGGAATATACCCACAAGACTCATCTTACTGCAGAAATACATGCACAGCTATATTTATTGCAGCTCTGTTCACAATAGCAAAAAAGCTGGAACCAACCCAAATGCCCCTCAACTGACGAGTAGATAGAGAAAAATGTGGTACATGTATACAATGGAGTTCTATGCAGCGGTAAAGAAAGACAACATCATGAACTTTGCAGGTAAAACGGATGGAGCTAGAAGACATTATATTAAGTGAAGTAACGCAGTCCCAGAAAAACAAATGACAAATGGTATCCCTCATATGTGGATGCTAGCACCGGTAACTCAGATTTTGTTTCTTAATCCATTCAATTCATCTGTGTCTTTTGACTAGGGAATTGAGACAATTGATAATGTTATTATTGATCCATATTTGTTACTGTCATTTAAAAACTTCTGGTTTTGTTCTTTGTCCTATTTTGTGTGTTCATAATTATACCTTCATTTGCTTTCCTTCTATAGTCTCTTGGGTATGGTCATTCCTTTCTTCAGACCTTTGAGTTTTCTCCATAGGGCTGGTTTGGTGGACATGAATTCTTTTAGCATATTCATGTATGGATAAATTTTCCCTTTGACTATAATAGACAGTTTTGCTGGGTAAAGTAGTCTGGGTTGGCTTCTATGATCAGCTAGAAGTTGGAATACTTTGCTTTTGGCTCTTCTGGCTTCTATAGTTTGCATTGAAAAGTCAGCTGTAATTCTGATGGGTTTTTCCTTTATATCTAACTTGTTTTTCTCTTGCAGCTTTCAGTATCCTCTCTTCATTCTGTATATTTAGTGTTTTTACTATGATATGCTGTGAGGAGTTTCTGTTCTGGTCCTATTATTTGGTATTTTGTGTGCTTCTTGTATCTGTATGGATATGTATTTCATTAATTTAGAGAATTTTTTCTCTAATCCTGTTGAAGATCTGGTCAATCCCATTGGCCTGGGACTTTTCTTCTTCCTCTATGCCTACAATGTATAAATTTGGTCTTTTTATGGTGTCCCATGTTTCCTACATATTTCATCCCTGTATTTTAAAAGTTATATTCTTTGTTTGAGGAATCAAATTCTTCAACTTTATCATCCAATCTTGATATTCTGTTTTCCATATCATTCATTCTGTTGGTGAGGCTTTGTCCAGTCATTTCAAATTGTTGTATTGAGTTTTTCAATTCCATCTTCATTGCAGCCTGAGTTTTCTTCAATGTTTATCTCTTTTGTGAATGCACGTTTCAAGTCCTGAATTGTGTTTGTCATTTCATTCATTCATATATTTGTATTTTTTTTGCTATTCAGTCAGGAGTTTATCCCAATGCTAAAATGTGATTGGGAAATCACATACAGTTTAGTTTCAGATGACAAAATATATATGTTGAAGCAATACAAATTGGAAGGAACAACAACAAAAGAACTGGGACAAAGAACCAACTGAAACAGTAAAATTCCTCAAAACAATAATACTCTGCTTTGAAAACCTTTAAAAAGACTCAGAAAAAGATACAAGACATGTATGGCAGAATGGATGAACTTGGGTGGGGTGGGGGGCAAGGAAAGGGAAATGAATTTAAATTGGACTGAGAAATGATGTATGAAATGCACAAAAGTTCAATAAAAATATTTTAAAAATAGATTACACTTTCTTCAGATTTCCCAGGAAGTTTCTTCTAGTGCTTTCTTGTTGATTTACAAGTTTTATCTTTAAGAACTCTAACAACATCAAGTTGTCTTCAATATTGCAAATGCTTTAAGTAGTAGCTATTCCAAGATTAACTGTAAAAAAGTATTAATACATATAAGTACTAATTATTTCTGGAGAGAAATGGTACTTTTCATGACATCTGCTAGTTTTGTCTAGATCAGTAGCTCCTTGAACAACATTCACACCAATTACTATGAGATCCAAATATTAGAGTTGGATAGTACGTATCCCTGACAATTGGTAGTAGTGCCATTCAAGTAAATGTTTTTGCAATTCCAGTGCTAACAGGGTTATCATCATGACAGGGAAATATCAGCATACTGCAGCTGCTTATTAGCCATAGAATGAATTTAACTTAGTCTTAGATATGATTCTCTCCTTGATACTGTCCAGTGTGAGAAGTGTGTGTGTGTGTGTGTGTGTGTGTGTGTGTGTGTGTGTGTGTATGTATGAATGTGATGTGATGCTTGTATCAAACCCGGGACTGGGATCTTGAGCAGGCTGGACAGGTACTCTATCAGAGTCATACCCTGTGTCCTAAACTTTTTGTAAAAAAAAATCCATGGTTTTCAAATGATGTGGCTTCCCAATATACGTGTACTGTGTTCATGTGGAATGTGATCTAATTCCTGTGTCTGGTTTGAGCCTGCAAATCCCATCCCAGGTTCTTAAATTACCTGACTGCATCTGTTCATGGACTGCCTCTCCCTGCTTCTTCAGGTCTGGAGGAGTCACACACCTTCACATGGTCCACAGGTTGGATCTGAGCTCTCTTCTTGTTGTCTGGGCTTACAACATAAGAGCAGTCCAAAATGAAGGGGTAGCAGAGGATGCTGAAGAGATGGGCAGAGGGCAGTTATTGAGAAGTGCTGGGCATGCCATTGTAAGTCTGTGAGCAGGAGACAGACTTGATTTAGTGTGAATTCTCAAAGTTTTCTCTGACTGAGGCACAGAAGGCATGCATTAGGGGACAGACAGATATATATGTGGTGGAGTCTCTAAAAGCTTCTTGTCAGGTCCAGAGAGAGATGGAGTAGCTGCATTAGTGGCCATGGAAATAAAGACAGATGGATTTTGGAAGTGTTTCACAGGACTTGGCAAGTGGATCTAGGGAATGAGGAAGAGGGATAGACATAAAGGATAGGTGGATAGCTGGTAGATTGTGCTGATCTCTGCATTGCCTGGGAGGGTGTTGAGGAAGATGGAGGAAATTGACAGCAGAGAGAGAACAACTACAAGCTCATTTTGAGGGTTCAATAAAAAAGATAGCCTGGTAGCATTGTTGAATATACACTAAAGGTTTGTTTTAAGAGGTGCTAAAGGTAATTGAGGCAGAAACAGAGTCCCCTTTAGTGAATGGGAATGAAAGGAAAGAAAAAAAGCTGAAAATGAAAGAAAAAGCATCCCTCATTAAATCTGTTCCTGCTTATATTATTTAAATAAATTCATTCACCTGTGAAAGCCTCACTTAGGTGAGGAATCATTCTAGACTTGGAGTAAAATGATAAAATTTCTGTTCTTAAAGTTCTTATCCTCACTGGAAATAAATTTAGAAAGTTAACATTAAATGGCTACTTGTTAGTCAGAAATACGCAGATCATATTTGGCTTTATTTCACTTTTCCAGACATGTATAGTTATTTTGCTCTTCCCATTATTTTCAGTCTTCCCCTAAGTGCTCTTCTTTTTTTAAAATTAATTTTATTTATTTCTGTATGTGTATGAATGCACTGTCTGCATGTAGGTTTGTGCACCCGTGTCCTGCAATGCCGCGGAGGTCAGAAGAGGGTGTCGGATTCCCCTGGAACTGGAGTTCTCCTGGAATTGGAGTTTCAGACGGTTCTCNAATTTTTAAAATTAATTTTATTTCTGTATGTGTATGAATGTACTGCCTGCATGCAGGTCTCTGCACCCGTGTCGTGCAATGCCGCGGAGGTCAGAAGAGGGTGTCGGATTCCCCTGGAACTGGAGTTCTCCTGGAATTGGAGTTTCAGACGGTTCTCGGCTGCCATGTGGGTGCTGGGGATAGAACCCGGGTCCTCTGTAAGAGCGGTCGGTGTTCTTAACCGTTAGGCCTTCTCTCCAGGCCCCTAAGTGCTCTTCTGATCATCACTTAATTCCTGAAGAAATTTCCATGTGCCTGTCTCCAAGTGCTTATTGGTAATATTCCATGTTCATATATTATTTGTTAAATAAAACACCTCTTAACCACTTAAATTTTACTAACAGCAAAGCGTCTTGAAAATTACCTAAGCGCTGGAGAGATGGCCTAGTGGTTAAGAGCGCCAACTGCTCTTGCAGAGGACCTGGGTTCGATCCCCAGCACCCACATGGTGGTTGAGAACTGTCTTTGACTCCAGTTCCAGGGGAATCCAGCACCCTCTTCTGACCTCCGCATTGCATGACATGGGTGCACACACAAAAAAAAAAATAAAGAAAATTACCTAGTAGTTCAAGAAATGTCACAAGAAGACATGTGTGTATATGAGTGAAATTACTACATAACCCTAAAATATGCCTCTAGCTTATTCCTTACACAGCAGTTCTACAAATGCAATTAAAAATATCCAATAGCAATTTCTCCAAAGATTTAAGCACATAAAGCTAAATTCTAGGAAAAAATATGATATGCCTTCCTTAAAAAAATCTCTTTAGTCTGAAATCAGGGCACATTATGTTTAGAGCTAGGAAAGTATTTTCCACAGTAGAAATAGTGTGTTCCTCACTTTCATTAACATGATATTAACATAAAATTTAGGAATCAAGTTGTAATTTTATAAGCCTAAACTTTAAAATTTCCATGTTTACAAATGTATAAATTTGGAAGTAGGCAAAGTGAAATTATTTTAGACCTTAATAGGATAAAGGAATTCATGAACCCATTGACCAAGAGACAGGCAGACTTGGAAACTTAACGTGATCATGTTAGATTATTGATGGTTGGGGCTGGAGTGTTGCTCAGCTGTTGGGAACACTTGGTGCTCTTTCAGAGGGCTGGAGTTCAGTTCCCAGCACCCATGTTAGGTGGTTCACAACATCTCTAACCCCAGCTCCAGGGAATCTAATGCTCTTTTCTGGCTTCTGCAGGCACCCCTCCCCCCACATATTCATAAACAGATGAAATAAATCTTTAAAAAATTTATTGATGACTACTAATAATATTTTCCACTCTTTAGTTGTAAATAACAATTAAGGAAAGACTCATCCAATCCAAGTAATCCTAAATACTGACTGGACATTTACTAAATGCTCGGGTATAAAAAAGATAAAACCCCAGAGTTGAAAGTTCAATCTTCTTAGTAAACATACATTAGTCCTAATTTAAGTTTTTGGTGCAGATTGCTGGTAACTTGTAACAATATCCATGTGTTTCTACACATCTTGTAATATGCTTTCTGTGTTTGCACAATCCTTCTGTTTAATCCTGCTCAGGAGAGGTGTTTTATATTATCAAATTATTATAATGTATTAGATTGTATTTCCTAAGAACCTTTGGTGTTTAATCTTCCTATGAAAAAGTTGAGTATGTATTTTAACAGAGGGACAGAGAGGGAGGGCAAGTTGAGGAGCCCACTGCCTACAATCTGAGATCTGAGCTTCATTACTGAGAGTCATCCTCAAGAAGGTGCAGACACTCCCCTGCGCCTCCCTTTAGCCATCTCCGTGTCCTCCGGCAATCACCACCAGGGAAGGGCAGTTGTTGGGCTTTGAGTGTGAAGTGTTCCCCCACAAGCTCAGTGTTTGAACACTTAGTCCGGGGTTGGTGGTACTGTTTGGGAAGGCAGTGGGACCTTAAAGAGGTAGAGCCACACTGTAGGAAGTGGCTCATTCAGGGTAGGCCTTGGGGCTTTAAAGTTACGCTCCACTTCCTGTTCAGGCTCTGCTTCCTAAGTGCAGATGCCATGTGACCAGCTAGCCTCCTGCTCCTGCCATCATGTGACCAGCTAGCCTCCTGCTCCTGTCATCATGTGACCAGCTAGCCTCCTGCTCCTGCCGTCATGTGACCAGCTAGCCTCCTGCTCCTGCCGTCATGTGACCAGCTAGCCTCCTGCTCCTGCCGTCATGTGAAAGCTAGCCTCCTGCTCCTGCCATCATGTGACCAGCTAGCCTCCTGCTCATGCCGTCATGTGACCAGCTAGCCTCCTGCTCATGCCGTCTTGTGACCAGCTAGCCTCCTGCTCCTGCCTCCGTGCCTTCCCTGCTGTGATAAACTTATCCTTCTAGAGCTGAAGGGCCAAAATAAACGTTTTGCTTAAGTTGGTTTGTCCAGGGTATTTTATTAGAGGGACAGGAAAAGAAACTAAAATACTTTTTTGGGGGGGATCTCTACGTGAGTTCCTTTATAATTCTCATGGTCCTGTTCTTTCCCAGTCAACACTCAAACTTTTTTTAATTCTTTTTAAAAAATTTTTTATTTATTTCTGTATGTGTATCAATGTACTGTCTGCATGCAGGTCTGTGCACCCATGACGTGCAATGCCGCGGAGGTCAGAAGAGGGTCTTGGATTCCCCTGGAGCTGGAGTTCTCCTGGAATTGGAATTTCAGACGGCTCTCGGCCGCCATGTGGGTGCTGGGGATCAAACCTGGGTCCTCTGTAAGAGCGGTCGGCGCTCTTAACCACTAGGCCATCTCTCCAGCCCAACACTCAAACTTTTAAAAAAGAGGCTTGATAAAGTTCACTAGGAGCTCAATATTCATTTTATCCAGCAAATTTTAGTTCAACCTTTAGGAATTCCAGAAGCTATAAGAAATGAGTTGTTTGCTTGTTTGTTTTTCCAGTACAATCCTTGATGGCTTTGGTTGTCTGTGTTTGCAATCTGAAGCTGTTCCTTCTGTGAGTGTCCACTGCATGTATGTATTTAAGCAGCTCCATCACCCTGCTGGCTGTCAAACCTTCTACAGAATGTTATTCCTGACAATAGCTATATGGTCTTTCATAGGCTCTTAATTTCAAGCAACTAACAGTAGAAATTTGTAAAATTAATTTGCCTTTCATGTTAAATACCAACAAAGTTCCACTTTTTACTGAAAATGAGGTAATTACTTACCTCAGCTCAGAGAACCAACCCTAGATTCTCTTTGAAATTCAGTTTTCCTGAAACTGCTATTGGAATGAACTATTCTAAAATTCAGAGCTTGGCCATTAAAGCAGAACTCATATAATATCTTTCAAGTATGAAGAGTTTTAATATAAGGAACTAAAGCCCTACACACGATTGGAAAACCAGGGGCCAGGAAAAAATGACTGAGAGTTCCATCCTGAAACATGGATGTATGTGGATCCCAAAGGCTCAGTCAGAAGCAAATATGAATCTTGTGTCTGGAGACTGTGTGGAGCTCAGCCATCATTTGTGGCCTATAGGCAGAATCAGTGGGTGCCATTGTACAGAATTGCACGTTGTTCAAACTCTAAGAATGAATGTATCTCCTAAAGTTCCTGTATTGGAACCTTAATTCCCAATGTAATGGTTTTGAGAGGTGGTGGGGAAATTCAGAGGTGATCAGGTTATTCAGAAGTCATTCTAGTCCTACTCTCACACAACGAGGTAAATTCTCTTGGGAATGAGAGGTTCTTGCCTTTGTGGGACTAGATACTAGTTATTGTGAGAGTGGGTGCCTGTAAAGCAAGGCCAGCCCTTGTATTTTGTTTCTTCTATCCATAGTCCCTTGTTTTGCTTTTCATATAGTACAAGGTCCCCAATGGATGACAGCACTATGCTGCTGGACTTGTAGTCCCCTGAACTGTGAGCTAACAAAACATCTTTCCCTTATAAATTATATATTAATCCCCTTATAAAATACATACAGACTCACGTGTTCTATTATAGTAGCTAAGATAAGCAAGGTTAAAAAATAAAAGCAAAATAATATTTTGTGCAGCTGGAGAGATGGCTCAGTGGTTAAGAGCACTGGATGCTCTTGTAGAGGATTTGGGTTTGGTTCCTAGAACCCACATGGTGGCTAACAACCATCTGTAGCTCCAGTTCCAGGGGATCCAAAACCCTTGGTGCAGAGAAACTTTTCTCCCAGGCCCAGGGCACTCACAAGCCTGCATATATCAGAGCCCCACCTGCCTTCTCTGTCACTTCCCCCTAATGAAGGCAAAATAAGGAAAAGCCTCTTTAATCTCTGTTAAATCTAGAGACTTTTAATGAGCTTGCTTACAAAATAATGGCAATGAAATGTACACTCATGCAGCCAGGTCCCCCAGTTCAACATGTTTTGCTCAAACAAACCCTGTGCCTTCTACTCACAGTGGTCAGAATGGCTAGAGAGCCTGCATCATGTGGCGGACCCTTTTATATACACCCTTCTCCCCAAAGTCCCAGAATTCCAACATCTCACGTACCTTCCGAGAGACCATCAGCAGGCACACCTGGCGGGCTTGCCCAAGCTCTTCCCCTAAGTATGCAGTCTGTTGGGTGGTATTTCAGAGAAGAAATAATTTATTCCACAATCCTTTTCTAACATCTGCAGGCATTGCAGTATATGGGAACACTTACATGCAGGTAATACACTCATACACATTAAATAAAAAATTAATAAATAAAATTTTTTTACAATACTATTTTGCGATGTAGAAATTACATAAAATTTAAATTTCAGTGTATATAAATAACAGTATATTGAACATAATTGCACACATTTATTTATTGCACACATTTGCGTTGTAATGGTAGATCAAGTGATTGTGATAGAGATTTTATACCCAGTTAAGACTAAAATGTTTACTATCTAAGCCTTTACAGAGAAAGTTTGCAGATCTATAGTCTTTGAGCCTAACTGCAGTTCTTGCAAATACTGCCTTTTCCTTTTCTTTTTCCTTTTGAGTCTCACGAGAATGCCTTTCATCAACAAATCCTTCAAAAATATGGAAAAGTAATTTTGTAAATATCATTCCCTGATTCCCGTCTGGGTTGTATAGAAACAGTACTGCATTTGGAACAAACAATTCAGAGGAGTCATGGCATGGCTGGGAATTTTCAAGGTCATTTTTGAAGTTTATGATTAGCTAGTGTTGATGCAAAAGCACAACTCTCTCCTGAAAGGAGATAAGAGACAGTTTGTTCTGGAGACAAATATGAGTGACCATGGCTCGGAAACACAGATTACAGTTACCCCCAGTTCCATGTTTGAGCATGGAAGCAGTTTTATGAAGTTTTTATAGTAATAGAACAAAGAAAAGTCATAAATCATGACACTTTTCAAATACATTGGTAGATACATTCAGTAGCCAGGTCATAGTAAAGGGGGTGGAGTGCTATAGGTCTCAGATGTTATCTGATGGCATTCTTAGCCTTTTGATTGGCTGCAATGGAACTGTTTATTAAGCTAATGTATTATATTAGTCACAAGATGTTAAGGTCAGAAACAGAAGTGGGCAAGAAGTGGCTATTTGGGGACTAAAGATAGCTCATGAAAATTGTAGCTAAGCTCTGGATCAGCAACATTCCAAACTCATCACAGTCATTGCAGTGTTAATCAGTTGCTCAGCCTTGCTGAAGTTCAGTTCAAGATGCAGGAGTTTTCTTGGAACTTTCACTTACACTAGAATGACCTATAAGACTCAGAAAAGCAGTTACATTCATAGTTAGGATTTATTACAGCAAAGCAAAGACTTGCAAGGCAGAGTTCAGGGGATAGGATACATGAACTAATTATCCCAGGGGAACTGAACAGAAAGAGCTTAATCCTACCAGTAAAGTGTGTCTCATCATACCTTGAAGGATTTCCCACAAGCTCATCTGAACCTTCGTGTCCGGGGCTTTTACTTTTGGTCTTTTTGAGACAAGGTCTCCCCGTAGCCCCAGATGTCCTGGAACTCACTATGTAGACCAGACTGGCCTTGAACTCACAGAGATCCACCTGCCTCTGTCTCCCAAGTATTAGGATTAGAGGAATGGGCCACCACACCTGGCTTCTATGTCCAGGGCTTTTGGGGAACTGTTTACATAGCATAAGCCATCCATGTGGTCAAAGTTCCAGGTTAGCAAGGACACTCTGCCAGGTAATGTGCAGCAAAGGCTTAGAGGTCATCTTCCAGAAGCCAGTGGAGGTCAGAAGTCATCTTCAGAAGTCAGTTTATTTGGAATGTACAGGGTTTAGAGAATATGGGACTGCTGAGTTAACCCTTGATTGCATAATAGAAATGCTAAAAGTAGAAATGCTACAATTTGGATCTTAGAGAACCTTAGAGGTTATCTGGTTGTGTCTCCTTTAGAAGATATGAAAGAAAAGGTTTAGAATCAGTTGAATATGGATTTAAAAACCAGTTTTGTTACCTAAAAGCAATGGAACTCTGGACACACTATTTTCTGTCCCCTTACAGATCCTTAGTTATTAGAATTATATTCAGGACAGAGTAAGAATTATAAAAATGTTTAAGCTAGACTGGTAGTCAAACATGGTAGGTATGAACAAATAATAATTTTTCATTTCATTAATGTTTGCAGAAAATGCATATTGATTGATAAAGGTAGAAGAAAACAATTCCCAGTCTTAAAAAAAAATTAATGATTGTGACCCATTAGCACTGTGGGAAAATTTGTATCAGAAGAAATGTTGCTTTGTTTTGCAAAATGCCAGGAAAGCCCCCCTCAGAGTGAGATTCTGCAGAGCTTAGCCTGCCAAGGAAATGATGAATTGCTTTGTAAAACAACTAGTTGGAAAGGCAGCAAGAAGGGAGAGAAGAGACAGTGACGTGCCATAAAGGTAAAAACAAGGCATTGAAAATATTTCTACAGAAGTCAGTTATTGCCAAAGCAACATAAGTGAGTGTCCTATAGTCACAGAATAATTACAGAAGTGGTAGTCAAGATGCTTCTAAAGACTGCAGCATGCCCTGTAAGAGCAGTTTTCATTCCAACCACTTTCACTGTTAAATGCTGTCCTGGGACATTATATGGAGTATGGGCTCTTTTGCTAACATCTGAGATTCTCAGAAGCTGCCCAATGAATATCTGGAGTAATATTTAATTTCAAGTAGTTAATTAAATATTTACTTATCAAATAAAGAATATTTTCAGGGGCTGGAGAGATAGCCTAGTGGTTAAGAGCACCGACTGCTCTTGCAGAGGACCCAGGTTCAATCCCCAGCACCCACATGGTGGCTAAGAACCGTCTGTAACTCCAATTCCAGGAGAACTCCAGTTCCGAGGAATCCTTCTGACCTCTGCGGCATTGCATGACGCGGGTACACAGACATACATGCGGACAGTACATTCATACACATACAAAAATAAATAAAATAGAAAAAGAGTATTTTCAGAGAGGGCTAATGGGAAAATAGCTGGAAACCACAGCATCGTCACAGACCTGGTAGAGAAAACAAAACAGTGATTCGCTGTCATCGTTCAATGTCTTTGAGTCATGCGTGATCACATTCCACACGCTGTTCTTCCCTTCTTGGCTCAGCTCCAGGACTTGTCTCCTGCCTGCACGTCCACAGTCTCTAGACTTTGCCCTCGCAAGAAGGGGGGAGGGAAAACTGCAGGAGATCACCCGTGGAAATGAGCAGACTCACATGCAGAGAGCTGGGGAGGTAGTAACTCCGTTTATTTTCTGTCAGTGAGGTCTATATATTGAAGGCTACTGTGCTCTGGGCAAGGAAGTGGGGGGGGGGCAGGCAGAAGGGCGGGGTGAGCCACCTTGGCTCTAATTGGGGGGGGCTGCAGAGCTCTGGTTTGTGTAACAGGTAACTATAGGTGTGACATTTTGCTCAATGCCTCAAGGGAAGGGGCCATCTGGTTCTGGAACTTTGCAGAGATAGGGTAAATATAGAATCATTGTAATATCCCAAATCTTCCTGCTACAGATAACTCACAGAGGCAATCTGAATGCCCACAGATATATCAGATAACTGGAGATCTTCCGGGATAGGTCTTACAAGTTCTTGCTTCAAGCCACACACAAAGTTACATTCCTACAACTCACTGACAGCTTTTGGTGTTCTGGTGTCCTTTAAACACATTTTAATTACATTTTTATTTATTTTGTGTGTATGTATGTGTGTTTATGTGTCCATCCATGCTTATATGTGGCACCTATGTAGAAGTCAGAGGATAAGTTCTGGGAGTCAGCTCCCTTCTACCATGTGGATTCAGGGATCAAACTCAGGTTGTCAGGCTTGGCAAAGTAAAAGCAAGTTCCCAGAAAAACAGCAACTTGAAACTGAACCTTTAGTGAAGTCTGACCAACTGAACAGAATTTCAGTGATTTCGGAGAGTTTGGAATGCTGTAGATCCAGAGTCTAATGACCTTGGGCCATCTTTACCCTCCTAAACAGCCACTCTTTGCCCACCTTTGTTTCTAATTTAACACCCTGTGACTAATGGATAAAAACCTTTTGGAATGTATTAACTCAGCAGACAATAAGCTTCTAAAACCAAAGGCTGAGTGTCATCAGATAGCATCTAAAGTGTATAGCAGAGATGTCTCTTTTCCTGTAACCATATACTTAATATTTCTACCAATGTATTTGAAAAGTGCCTTGACTTATGGCTTTCTTTGTTCTGTTACTTCTAAAAACTTCATGAAACCATTACCACATTGGGACATGGAATCACAGGTGTCTGAAATCTGTATTCCTGGGCTATGGTCACTCATAATTGCTCCATAATAAATGACCTCTTATCCCCTTTGAGACGAGAGCTGTGCCTTTGCATCTACAGGGGCAACTGCCTTTGTCTACTGAATCATATACTTTTGGTGTTTTGTGAAATTGAAGTCTTTTGAGCTTGTTGCAAAAACACAACTCTCACCTCAACAAGGAAAAGAGAGTTTATTTTGGAGTGAAATATGAGTGACCATGGCCTGGGAACACACATTTGTGTTACTCAAAGTTCCAATGTGGAAACAGTGTCATGGTTTTCTTTTCTTTTCTTTTTGTTTTTGTTGGTTTTGAGACAGTCTTCCTGTAGCTCCAGCTGGCCTGGAACTTGACTAGACTGGCCTCAATAACACAGAGCCTCTGCCTCCTGAATGCTGGGATCAAAGGTGTGTGCTACCATGCCTGGCTCACGAAGGTCTTATAGTCATAGAACAGAGAAAATACAACATCAATATACTTTTCAAATCCATTGGTGGAAATGTTCCTTTAAATGTATCACGTGTGTGCTGCCTTCCATGAGGTGTTCTTCCTCCCTGGACCAGGGCTCATAGAGCCTGGGGCTAAGCCCTAGCAGAAAGGGTGAGGATTCTGAAGTGAGGCCCTGAGAGAGAAAGAGAGAGAAAAGAAACAGACCTAGAGACAGGACCGGGAGTAATTCCACAAGGGAAAGTGCTCAACTTATTGCTGTAACTCAGGGTTTTTATACAGAACCTTGTGGGGGGGTTGGGACATACAGAATTGGGGGTTGGGACAGGCAGGATTTCAGGCCATATGCTCCAGATCACTACTGGAATGTGACAGTGCTTTGCCCAAGGCATCAAAGTCAATTGGCTCCAGGCAGGTTTCACAGGCAAGCAAGATGTCAGCAGGAGTCCAGGCTTGGAGGCTGATTGCTGACTGTTTCAGCCAAAAGAATACCTACACTGGAAACATCATGTGGGCAGGTTCCAGAAATGTAGGAAATCTCCACTGTAGGCTTCAGAGGCCGTTCCAACCATTGTTAGCCCCTCGGTTGGTAGAAGCTAGTGCTGTGTTTGTATATTCGAAAGGATTTGCCTAATAGTCACAGACATGTTAGCTCACCCACAGAGAGGGGCATAAATGGATGGCCCCAGACTACTGGACTCTAGACTGGCACCATTACAACCTTGCCATGATTACCGAAGCTCTACTCAGTCAACCTTGCAGAAGGTTCAGTGCAGGGTGTGGCTCTTTTTTTGTTCACAGGCTTGTTCTTACTCCTCAGAACTCCTTTGGTTTCATCCAGTTGACATTTGCATAGTAAAACATAAATATAAAGCTTTTTGGTTTTTGGAAACTGACAAAGCCTGGATTTGGTAAGTGTTGATGTCTCAATTAGTCACATATCTGGAGCTAACCCAAGCCAAAGAGCACAGACTAGAAAGGAGAACTCTGGAAAGCATTTTGTCTTTAAAGTATATCTTATTTGTAGTATTGGGGAATTCTGGCTCTGGTTTGATGCAGCTGGACTTGCTCCAAGGGCTTTCCAGGTTTATGTGCAATAGTAAATCCTGTTGCAGAAGCCTCGGTGAAGTGTGAGCTGAGTAGTAACAGCTATTCTCTTCCTATTTAGCTAGCTTCTTGTGGGATTTCCCTTCCCACAGCTCTCAGACTCTTCAGGCTAACCTCTGCTGCCTCACACTTTCATAGTCTTGGAAGCATCTTTCATATTTCAGATCAGCTTTTCTTTTGCTTCTTTTGTTTGAGGTGCTGTGGGTACATTGAGTAGACCACTGTCCACCATTTTTCACTTCTATTAATATAATGCATCATTTCTCATAGTCTCATGGTGGAGCAAGTCTACTTCTCTGCCTAAAGTTGGACTTGGTCATGTGAGTTGCTTTGGCTAATGAGATGATGTGAACAGTTGTGGTAGAAGCTGAAGCCTTGAGTCACATTTGTGTGATAGATTTGTCTATCACAATGGTCAATGTCATGAAAAGAACACATACTCCTGTCTCTTCAGTTGGGGGAGATTTGGATGCACCTTGAACTAAAACCAGCTCAGGGCAGTTGACCCAACTTATCTCCATATGACTGCTTGAGGATACTGATTATTGTCTTTTGCTTGATTGTTTGTTTTGGAAACAGAGTACTGCTATGTAGCCCAGGCCAGCCTCAAATTCACCATGTAACCTAGGAGGCTTTACTCTAACAGTAATCCTTCTGGCTTAGCCTCTCAAGTACTAGAACTCTAGATGTGAGTCATCACACCTGGTGTAACTTAGGTCTTAAACTATTGACTTTGGGGGTATTTACAGACATATACATGTACTTTGGCTTAGCCTCTCAAGTGCTAGAACTCTAGATGTGAGTCATCACACCTGGTATAATTTAGGTCTTAAACTATTGACTTTGGGGGCATTTACACACATATACATATATAATACACACACACACACACACACACACACACACACATATATATATATATATATATATATATATATATATATATATATCTCGACGTCACACGAGCAACACAACCCACACACCCCCCCCCGCCCGATCTCTACTATAATATAGATATAATGATTCTTCATCTCTCTCGCTCCATTGTTACCCCCTACTCGCTATTACCCCCCCCCTGCGTCTCCACGCAGACCGTTGTACGTATACTACCTACTGGGTGGCTTCCAAGGCACGATTTCCTCAAATTCACCCATGTTGTTTTGGGTGACTACTCTTGATTAACTTGGGAAGCAAACTTAATTTTTGCGTTAAATCATCTTAAAGAGAATGCCACAGTGATACTGTACAACAGAAAAATTATAGAGAACATTTGTATGTGCCAATCCCAAAGTTATTGTTTACAGATTTTTGTGTAGAAAAAATGTGGACAACAGCGAATTATATCTACATTTAACTCAGATGCATTACCGTTTTTATCAGAGTCTGAAACCAATGTTGTTTAATATACACATATTTACTTTTACTAAGTCCTAAAACACCATGTATCCTGTAGACAGTGTCTAGGCGAAACTGGGTACTTGCTGAACTCACGTCAATTAAATATGCCTTAATCGAATATACACCGTGTCCCTCTCCCACCCATCCCCCTTCCAATCACCATTTCAGTCATTTTCTGATGCAGTCTTTCTGTTGTCTTCTTTTACTATGCATCCCTCTCCCATGAGAAATATTTATATCTGGGTTATTGGCACTAGCATCCACATATGAGGGCACCATTTGTTGTTTGTTTTTCGGGACTGTGTTACACTTAGCATAATGTCTTCCAGCTCCATCCATTTACCTGCAAAGTTCATGATGTTGTCCCTCTTTACCGGCTGCATAGAACTCCATTGTATACATGTACCACATTTTCTTATCCATTCGTCAGTTGAGGGGCACCTGGGTCGGTTCGCTTTTTGCTATTGTGAAACAGAGCTGCAATAAACATAGCTGTGCATGTATCTTTGCAGTAATTGTGTATTGTGGGACTCTACTCCCAGGATGAAGGGGGGGATACAGACAGACTGAAACCCTTTCGTCAAAACCTTGCAATTCAAATCTTAAAACTAACCACGGGAAAAGATTTGTTTGTATTTCCAACAGGACAAAATTCACCAACTTAATGGCTGAGAAAGAAAAGATACAGCTTTGCATTGAGTAGGATGTACCAAAAAGTGGCAACTGAAAGGTTGGACCTGTTCTGAACATTAGAAGGAAAGAAAAGCCTCAGATTACCATAAACATCGAACCCTCCTGTGGATCCTACATGTAACAACTATTTATAATGAGCCCTAATGAAAACTTATACCCTCTAGGTGCCACAAAGTTTTGATATGAGAGACTTTCTTGCCTTCCCCCCCATAGAACAAAAGAAATATGACGATGAGGTCGTTCTCCAACTGTAAATTGGGACAACTATTATAGAGGTAATCTCTTCTAAAACCGTAAAAATGCCTTCTTTAATTGACTATATGACATAGAAACTGTGAAAGGATTATCCTCTATTTCAAACCAAATATGAAATACTAAAGTCCAGGGACTATGCACTTGTGTCAAAGTATATCATAGCATGCGCTCTGACAGCAGCAATGGATTGTTCGCCAGGGGGATGTTGGCCAGGGACCCAGGCCCCACAAAGGTAAGGGCTCCTTGCCCCTCAAGTTGGGATACCTGATGGAGGGAGGCGATAAAACCCTGCATGCCGAAGACCTGACGATTAAATGGGAGGGATGTATTGGACCACACATCAACGTCTACATAGGCCTCTGGATGCAGCGAGTTTACCCAAGGCCACAATACCCACATCACGCCAAATTACGGTCCTCCTAGAGTCAAACACGACTCTCACCGTCAGCACCTACTACACTTCACCTGCCTGGAAATGCGGGCAGCAGAGGCAGGTCCATGGGCCTGATATCCCAAATCTAATGGCTATTGGCTCTCTCCGTTGGAGGATAATTCATGGCTGATGCCACAAGCTTACATCACTTTACAGGTTAGGAGATGTTATAACCAACAGTAAGACCCCACGGCATATTGACAGGGTAAAAAATTAACTCACGGATTAACATATCATCCAAAAATATGTATGTATATGCTCCTGGACAAACTGTTAGCCCATGAAAGGAAACAGCCAGAATTGACCAGAGTCCAAGACAACAGCTCCAGAGAGAGTGGACTGTTTTGCTTCTCATCCACCTGAGCCCCTTTTCTAAGCCTAGGGAACAGGCTAGTGCTATCTGCAGAAGAGGGGGTGTGGTAGAATGTAAAGGCTCCGATTGGGGTGAATGGTGAAACTACAGCGATGTAGTCTGGACACTCATTTGATCAACTTGATTGAACAAACAACCTATCACCCCCCACTGGATGGGTGGGGCTGTGGGGGTTTGGGCACAACAGCCTGCAGATTGGTTTTGCATGAAGGATGCTTGTACTCATGGATTATCACTTATAGCTAAAAAAGGAAAAAATAACTGAGAGAAAGATGCAGGACAGTTATGGCAGAATACATGATCTGGGATGGGGTGGGGGTTGGGGGGAGGGGAAAGGGAAATATGCCTGATCTGAATTGGAAAATGATGTACGAAATGCACAAAGCATCAAAAAATAATTAAATAAAAAAAAACTAAAACGCAAGACCCAGGTTATGCTATACTCTTGGAGTTTAATGTGGTCTGGAGATTCTTCTACAGATTATATTTACAAGAATTATAATTTTTTTAAATTAAATAAAAAACAAGTACTAGCTATTTAACATTGTAGGTGATGTTAAGGCAATATAGGAGAAAGGGCAAGAGAAGATGTTAAGGAAGAGCCCACTATCTCCTGTAGAAGATCCAGTTTGAATTGGGGGCTAGTTCTCAGCTAGTACAACTCAGGGCACCATGTGGGTGAGAGTCATGGGATTTCTCTGACCCTACTCCAGGAAGGAGCAAACAATGTGACCTAGGTGCAATTAATTACCCTGGTGCTGGGTGGGGCAGCAGTGTGCAGTGGCTTGGAACTGGGGGTCTGTGATTGGCTCTGGGAGCTGACAGGATTTTGCTTATAAAAGCAAGCTGTAGCAGGTGATAAACCGAATTCTTCATTATCATCATTACACAGAATTCCTGGCTGTTATTTTTGCATGCAGGCCTGAATTTCATTCTAGTTACCAGTGGGTTACCAGTGGGTTGGACGGCACTGCATCAGACCACCAACCTGGGTAGCTGGTGTGGGGCTGGAAGGAGATCTATCAGATTGCCAGCTGTGAAGTGAGTTGTGAGTGGGTGTAGGCTGAAGATAGGGAACTAATCAGCCTGAAATTCCTGTCCAGAGGTCACCAGTCTTTGGACAGGTGGAAAAAGCACAGCCAAGGCGGGGAACGTTCTTTTGTCCCAGGCTAAGGACCTGAGTTGGAAGTACCTCTCAGGTCGGGTTACGGGTAAGGAAGAAACCCAATGACCTCTGCGCCAGGAGGTCAGTTCCCCACAGTGTCTGCAAGGCAGGCACTGTGCTCCCCTCCCTTAGCAGGACTGCACTGTACCTGTTTGTAGAAAGAGAAGTCTTCAACATTCACTCTCTTTTCATTAGCATGCTGGCTCTATTGTCAAGTCAGGCACTTAGTGCTGACAACAGAGCACTTGACTTGTGGCGTTGCTCTTTATTAGCTTTGGACTGAAAGGTAAAAATAGTAGTGAGTGCTTCTCAGGACTCGTGAGCAAACAAACGATGTCAGGCAGGTGAGCTCAATAAGTGAGAATTGTTACTCTTCCTGCCATCATCATCATTGAGTGTACATCAACTGAAGAAGTAATAGCAATCCTGAACACATCCATTAGTAACATTCTACCTTTCACCCTTGCCAGAGAGCCCTGTAGCGTTTTCTCATAGGGCTCTAGTAGCACCTATGCAAAAAACACTGTGGTAAAAGAACCTACCCACAGAGTAGTTGAAATGCAAGACTAGATTTCTTTTCATGATCCTTCATGCCTATTTACCTTGGGATAGGCTTAACAAAGGAAGACAGAAGTATTGGCAGAGATGCTATCTAATGAAGAAAGTCTCATGATCATGTATTCCAGAAAACGAAGGTCTTGAGGGAGGTGAACAAAGTGCGTGAGGAACTTAATAAAGGCAGGGTTGTACAAAGAGAAAGATCTAGAAGAAAAAGATCTAGACTTGTGTTCATGACTTTCCAGACAATGTCAGTGGCAAGTTGTACTGTGAATCTTTAAAAATATATTGATGATTTTCCACTCTTCTTGGCTTAACAATATTAGCAATAGTGAAAACTCATGGAAACCTCAAAATAGAGTTCTCCCAGGGGCAGGGGAGGCAATGCTGAATAGTATATGGGTGACCCAGGGGAGAGTGAGCTGGATCAGGACAACAGGAGGTATCAATTTGAGGAGAACGGGGGTGGGGGGCAGGAGGAGGGAGGTGAGGGGTGGGGGCGTGTTCTTTTTTTTTTTTTTTTATCTTTTCGAGACAGGGTCTCCCTGTAGCCCCAGCTGTCCTGGAACTCACATTGTAGACCAGGCTGGCCTTGAACTCACAAAGATCCGCCTGCCTCTGTCTCCCAAGTGCTAGGATTAAAGGCGTGCGCCACCACGCCTGGCTCGTGTTCTTATTCCTGAAATAAGTAACACCTTTCAGAGAGGTTAGTACCATATTTTTGTATTTATGTATGTATGTATTTATTTCTTTATATTTTATCTGTGTGAGTGTTATGCCTTCATGTATTTACATGCACCTGTGCCATGCAATGCCTGCAGAGTGTAGGAGATGGTGTTGCAACCCTGAGAACTGGCGTTACAGATGTTTGTTAGCTGCCATAAGGGTGCTGAAATTTGAGCAAGAGTCTTCTCCAAGAACAGCCAGTGCTTTTAACCACTGAGCCATCTCTTCAGCTCCATGTATCCTGTTTTTGTAAGATTTGTTTCTTGAGCACACACACAACCTTGCTGACAACGTGCAGCCCATTAGCACTGAAAACACGACCACAAATTCTGATAACACAGGACACTAGACCTCAGCCCTTCAGACTTCACATCGTGTGGCATGAATGTTAAAGGTGTGACCACCTGACACCACTCGGATCAGTGGCCAAACACTGTCTTGTTCCATTACTCAGAAAGATCCATTGGAGGTTATTTTTTAGGATCAGCACTGAGGAGTTGATTAGCCACAAAATTTAACTATCTGGTCTCATACGATAACAGATTTTTGTAGTGATTTAAAGAAATGTAAGGTATATTGGTTAAAAAATTCCTGGACTTTGATATTCTTAATAAATCCTGACTTCCCCAGAAATGTTTCTTTTTTAGGTTAACAAAAGGAATGGAAAACTGGCAGGTCATAGAAGATTCTGGGTTGTAATGAGGTGACTAATTGGATTAAGAAAAAGCTGAATTCTAAAAAAAAGATAAAATGAATTCTGTCCGTGTTCATCTGTTTGTGATTTTATTCTAAATTGTGTGTTATAAACTTTAGGGCTACAGAAACTAATCATTACAATTTGGCACCGTTCTATAGATAGCATAAATGCGCATTAGCAGAATTAGTATTGTTTTTCCCAACAGGTTTTTGAATTATGATGTCAGGTGAAGTAAAGAACTTGTGGAGAGCAGGTGTGGCGACGATCCCAGGATGGCGCCCGAGACTTTAGCCAAGTCTTATGACTAACACCTGAGTCTTATGACTCACGCCTGAGTCTTATGACTCACGCCTGAGTCTTATGACTAACACCTGATTCCCTCCTACCTCTAAGTAAAGCCATGTTCACCGTTCAAGCTGCGCAGGCGCACCCTGTATGCAAGATCAGGCCAGATGATACCAATAGACTGAGGCCATGCAACCTGGGCTGGGAAGGTGGATAAATAGAGGGACTTTCTGGTCTTGGGGAGAAGAGAAGCTTGGAGGAGGGAGAAGCTTGGAGAAGGAGAAAAAGATGTGCCTGAATAAACTGCTTTGAGAAGAACGAACGAGAGGTGCTTTGTTTCTGCGGCTTCATACAAGTGTTCCCTACAAATGGTGGCCTGTACGGGGAACGCATCACAGCTTCGGGCTCTGAGTGCGCTGGGGCCGCGGGCCGGGCAAGGCGGTGATGAATGGCTTCAGCACTGAGGAGGACAGCCGCGAGGGGCCTCCCGCTAGAGCTGCTGCCTCATCGATGAACGGCTTTAGCACTGAGGAGGACAGCCGCCAGGGGCCTCCCGCTAGAGCTGCTGCCTCATCGCGGATGGTGAGCACTGCGGCCCGCGGGCAATGCCTCCTTCAGCAAGCGAGTGCAGAAGAGCATCTCGCAGAAGAGGCTCAAGCTGGATATCCACCGCTTCAACAAGGACCAGCTAGCAGCCACAAACATTTGAGACTTGAGACTTAAAAATTTCTTCAGCCACAAACATTTGAGAAAAATTTCTTCAACAAGGATATGCTTCAACAAGGACCAGCTAGCAGCCACAAACATTTGAGACTTGAGACTTAAAAATTTCTTCAACAAGGATATGCTTCAACAAGGACCAGCTAGCAGCCACAAACATTTGAGACTTGAGACTTAAAAATTTCTTCAACAAGGATATGCTTCAACAAGGACCAGCTAGCAGAAACTGTGAGCCGACACTTAAAAGGGGACAATAAGAAAAGGGGCCCGGAAAAGGGGCCTGGAAGGCTCCCCGGAAAAGGGGACAATAAGGCTCCCCAGAAAAGGGGACAATAAGGCTCCCTGGAAAAGGGGACAATAAGGAAAGGGGCCCAGAAAAGGGGCCCGGTAAAGGGGCCCGGAAGGCTCCCCGGAAAAGGGGACAATAAGGCTCCCCAGAAAAGGGGACAATAAGGCTCCCTGGCAAAGGGGACAATAAGGCTCCCCGGAAAAGGGGACAATAAGGCTCCCCGGAAAAGGGGACAATGAGGCTCCCCAGAAAAGGGGACAATGAGGCTCCCTGGAAAAGGGGACAATGAGGCTCCCCGGAAAAGGGGACAGTGAAGCTCCCCGGATGGGGGGACAGTTAGGGTCTCTCTATTAAAATAATAAAGAAGGGGGAGATGTGGAGAGCAGGTGTGGCGATTTTCCCAGGATGGTGCCTGAGACTTTATCCATGTCTTATGACTAACACCTGATTCCCTCCTACCTCTAAGTAAAGCCACGTTCACCGTTTGAGCTGCGCAGGTGCACCCTGTATGCAAGATCGGGCCAGATGATACCAATAGACTGAGGCCATGCAACCTGGGCTGGGAAGGTGGATAAATAGAGGGACTTTCTGGTCTTGGGGAGAAGAGAAGCTTGGAGGAGGGAGAAGCTTGGAGAAGGAGAAAAAGATGTGCCTGAATAAACCACTTTGAGAAGAACGAATGAGAGCTGCTTTGTTTCTGCGGCTTCATACAAGTGTTCCCTACAAGAACTGAATGCGTATCTTGGAGGTAGCGTGCAGCTAACTGGTGGAAAATACAGATTGCATTTAGGAAGCAAAGAGAGGCTTTGTTTTGTTTTAAAGGGCATAGATAGAGATGCTTCGGGGATCCTTTGGCTTATTGGATTACCATTGTCTTGTGTCCTAACAATGTTATGTCACTGTGTACTAACATCATAGTTTCTGTAGATGCTAGTAAAGTCAGCATTCATTTGGGGGGAGTTACTATTTTGACAGGCAGTTTAGTAAATAAAATGTCTTAATGGTTTGATTATACAAGCTACCGATTAGGATTCGGAAGACCATAATTCATTCGGTTTCTTCTGTGTTCAGAATAACTGTCAGTGGAGCTGTGAGTCTTAAGGGCAAAATTTGTGTGTGTGAAGGGATTTTATCTAAACCAAATGATTATTAGAAAAATATATTGGGCTGGAGAGATGGCCTAGCGGTTAAGAGCGCCGACCGCTCTTACAGAGGACCCGGGTTCGATCCCCAGCAACCACATGGCGGCCGAGAACCGTCTGAAACTCCAATTCCAGGAGAGCTCCAGTTCCAGGGGAATCCGACACCCTCTTCTGACCTCCGCGGCATTGCACGACACGGGTGCACAAACTTGCACGCAGGCAGTACATTCATACACATACAGAAATAAATAAAATTAATTAAAAAAAAAAGAAAAATATATTAATTCCATGCCATCTCCTGTAGGAATAGCCTAGGACAACTTGAAACTATGAGGTTTTAACTTTTAATTTATTTCATTGAAAAAAAATTTTTTTGGTAGCATGTCTTTTTCTAGTAAGACATTCTTCCAGACTCTGTGTCACTGCTTCTCTTTATATGTTTGTATGCTTTTACGTTTGGTATAAATTATTTTAGAAAGAAAATGCTGATAAACTCAGGATATTGACTTTCTTTTCGAGACAAAAAACTGGCAGTCACTAAAGTAGAGCCCTCTAGTTGGCCTGTATATCATTTTGGGGAGTCTATAGATTGTCTTTGTTAGCTTTTTATTTTTGCACAATTCTAGTTCAAATTTCTTGGTTTCTGAGATGGTAGTGGTGACTAAACAGGAGTTGTATGTGATTAAAATCTGTTATCAGGTCTCTCATTTGAAAAAAAACCCATTCCAATGGTAATTAGCTTATATATTATCTTCCGTTTGAATAATTGATATCTTCATTATAAGGTTTCTCATTATATAACTGTGACATAAACCTCTCTATTATTTTTACCTGTTTAGTCACTAAATGTTCTTGAATATAGAGAATGTAGAGAATCACTGTACTTGGTGGTATCAAAATAAAATGAGTACTTACCACCACTGTTTAGTGGCATACTTACTTGGTCACTTAGTGGAAGGGTGAGGTGAAAGGGCAGATAAATGTACTAGAAGCAATGTTACTGATTTACACAAGATATTCTCGAATTATTTAAACCCATTTCTAGGATTGCAGAAAAGACTATGAAACAAATGAGGAAAGTGATTTGGGGGATGGAATCCCTTTCTTGAGTGCTTCAGATTATACAAAATTAGTTGAGATAAGGTATGGCATGAGGGAGGGAGGCTGTGACAAATTCTCAACTTAGTGGTCCATGCTTGAACATCCTCTGCTTGGGTCACAGAGATGGCTGGAGCAAAGGGAAGGTGAGGGACACTGTGTAGAAGAACGATGAGCGACTTACAGTTGCCGGCATTCAGGCTGGGAGGGGCAGGGCAGGAATGGCTTCCAGGAGTCCACTCATAGAGGCCTTATACATGATGCTGGCCTTCAGGAATGGGCTGGCATAAGACCAAATTATCAATGATGGTTCTGATGATATGTAGAGTTTCCACAGCACTGGCTTTCTCCTGTGGCTGAGACTGGCCACTCATGCCATCGCACTGTGTATATGCAATTTAAAATGATCTTTTGTCTTAAGAAAGGAGTGAGTTCCAGGACAGCTGGGGCTACAGGGAGACACTGTCTGAAAAAGACAAAAAAAAAAAAAAAAAAAAAAAAAAAAAGAAAGGATTGTGACAGAAGGAAAAATTGCCCTTCCTTAGCAACATATAAATCTGGCACCCTTCTGTACATCTCAATTTCTTTTTAAAATGATGCCGGTCTATAAATATCGGTTGAGAGCTACTATAGCAGGCAGGCCAGCCATTGGAGGGATCTAGTTATGTGAAGTCGCGGGCATGATTTACACTAAGTAGACGGCTTCTTCAGAGATGTAGAGGACGGATTCAGAGAAACGAGCCCAGAGCAGAGAGAGCTTTGGTAAGGCTCCTGCTCTAATCTAGATGAGAGCTGAAGCTGGCCTTAGCTAGGATAGTAGGGATTATGGGAAATGAGAAAGAGGCTTCACAAAGCTTTTATGAGATAAAGCCTGTAGGACCTCATGCTTGGATACTCGAAGACAAGGTGTTGAGTGACCCCTTCCTTCCTCACCACCCACACTAGAAGAGTGAATTTCTTTATGTTCAGTGGTGACTGAACTTACTTTAGACAATCATTTGCTCTTACTAGTATAACTGGTAGAAATATGGTGAAAAGTGGCAAAATTATCCTCATGTAGGATTGTTTGCCTAGAAGGTCAAATCATTTTGGAAAATATATCTTTGGATACCTTGAGTTAGTATGTGAATAAGTTGGCTGTCAGTAGAAGTTTTATTTTTTATTTCTGTGTGTATCAGTGTATTGCTTGCATGTATGTAAGTACACCTGTGTCTTACAATGGCTATGGAGGTCAGAAAAGGGCATTGGATCCCCCGAACTGGAGTTACAGTTATGGGCACTGGGTCCTCTGCAAGAGCAGCCAGTCCTCTTAACTACTAAGCTATCTCTCCAGCTTCAGTGTCAATAGATAGAAGTTTTTACTGTGAGAGGAGTCAGGTGAAAAAGAAAGTGTGGTGGGAACTGAAGGGTTAGGCAAAAGGAAAGATGTTAAAAAACTTAGTAATGACCAATATCAATGGATTCATGTACATGATGCCCTGTTCTTTTGCGTAGACAGTGTAAGTGCTACTTTCTTGGTCAGACTCCCCATTTCTTCTCCAGCTCCATATCTTCAGTTCCAACCCTACCAGGAACTGAAGATGCTGGTATAGTGGCCTGAAAATAGTGTCCTTAGGTCAGAGCTTAAGCAAGCCTGGTTTCCAAGCACAATTGTAGAAGCCTTTTGGCTCTTTAAAGACAAGCAATTCAACCCTGTATTTGAGTGAAACAACTTTTGAATTAGCATTGCTTTTATGATTGGATAGTAAACCATGTACAAGAGTGATGAGATGTTTTCCAGAACTTTCCTGTATATACACATGGGAAATTAGTTGAGGATCTAGAATTTAAATTACAGATCTCTTGGTTATGGAGTATGATTTCCAGAAAGCAATATTATGCATTAAAATGCTGATGTCTTCTGGTGAGGAGCTGATAAAATACAGCACAGTGTCCTTAGAGGACATCTGGGTAAAGACTTGTATATAAAACAATGCAAGGACATGTCCCCTGAGTTTTGATTCAACTTAGCCCTGGGATTAAAATAAGCTTGAAATGTAGAAAACACTCAGAAATGAGCTTGAATTTTGGAAGGCTGTTATCACGTGGCTCCACAGCAGGAAATTAACTTCGACAGCAGAACAGGGAACGGAGCCCTGAGGATGAGGCTGCTGAGATGACCTTGTCCTCAGCACAGGGCATGCCTTTTAATCCAACCACCAGCAGTCAAGTGGCAATATTAAAGGAATCGTTCTTCAGTTTGCCCTTAAGAATCAGGAAGCAAAGTTTAGTTCTTTTTCCTGGATGATTCCATTTCATCAACCTAAAGTGCTTAAGGCTTAGAGACCAGAGAGGGGAACAAGAAGTGTCAAAAAGTGGGGAAGTGGTGGGGAGAGAAAAAAGTCACATGTGACAGCAAAGTGAAAAGGAGGCTCCTGGGAGAGAAATAACAAGAGCAAGTTCTGTTTAAAAGGTGATGTAATGGGAGCCATGGAAGTGGCTTAGTGGATAAATGGGCTTGCTGCATGAGCCCCAGTTCACTCCCACGGGAAAAGCCAGCTATGGTGGCCGACATTTGCAATCCCAGCATTCCTATGGTGAGACAGAACTGACCAGAAGTCCTTGGGCCAGATAGCCTGGAGTACATGGTGCAGCAGCAGACACAAGAGAGAACCTGGCACTTCTTGTAGCTCCAAGGTCAGTACCAACTCGATTTCTCCTTGTTTATTCTGTAACTAAGATAACGTAGTATCTTCAGCAATAGGACTTACGGGGGCAGGGAGTGGAATGCGGTGGTTTGAATGAGAATGTGCCCCATAGCTTCTAAGCCCAGTTGTGGGAGTTTTAGGGGGTATATCCTTGCTCAACAAAGCACTGGGGGTAGGCTTTAGCCTTGTCCATTTCCAGGTTTGTTTTTTTTCTCTCTCTCTCTCTGTTTTCTGTGGCTGCTTGAAGATGTGAGTGCTCAGATTTCAGCTCCAGCTGCCTCTGTCACGGTGGACTCTGGAACACCCAATAATCTCTTCCTTCTGTAAGTTTCCTGGGTCATGATCTCTGCTTGCTAGTTCTGATAGTACTAAAAGGCACTATGAATGTGAGTGACAGAGAAAGCTACACCAATTTTGACTAGCTGTGTGTAAACTACAATAACTGGCTTGGCAAAATATCCCTGGTGGTGCAATAGTGGCACAAATATATATGGGACTAAACTGCTTTCCTAATTGGATTGAAGGCATGCTTCACAACCAGGAATCTATGCCTGACACTCTTATTAGGACAAGAACCTGTGCCTAGACAATCACAGGTCATAGGGGAGAACCTACTACTTCATTCTGCTAAATGGGCTGTTGCAGAGAAACTTTCCTTCTAGGGCGTGGAAACTCACAGCCTGCAGCTACTCCCCCCAGCACCCCAAGCCCTGTCTGCCTTGTCTGCTGGTTCTAGGTTTCCCCCAGTACATAAGGCAATGCAAGTACAGAGTTCTCCAACCTTAGTTAAAACTAGAGAATTTTAATGGGCTTGCTTACAAAATAATGGCAAAGAAACATTCACATAAGCCCTGCACAAGGCAGGGCTCCTGGTCCAACATGGCCGCCAGGAGTTCCTGAGCTGTCCCTGTGCCCTCTGTTCCTCATGCTGGTTAAAATGCAGAGAGAAGAGTCTGCCTTAAGTGGTGGGCCCTTTATATGGCTCCACCCCTCTCAAAGTCCCAGAATTCCATAGTTCCGTGCACTTTGCACCATGGGAATCCTTGCTGAGCCCACTCAGCTGTTCCAGGTCGTGAACTCTTTTCAAAGAAGAAATCTCTCCCACATAGGCATGCTATTAAGCTAACTCACAATGACTTATTGTTATACCCATGGATTAGTACATCTCTCAGCTCATTGGAGAAGGTTCTTCTTGCAGCAGATGGCAGTTAACACAGAGACCACATATGGTCAATATACAGAAAATAAGAGATTGTGAAGTGCTCAGCCCTACATGGGACACCTATATCATACCCTCTCCTCTCAAGGTTCAGGGATCGTTGTGGAGGAGGGGGCAGAAAGATTAAAAGAACCAGAGGCAGTAAAGAACTACAAGGAAAGTGGGCTGCCAGGACATCACAGGGTAGTTGCTCATATGAACCCACAAGGGTTATGACAATATACATAACATTTAAACAAACCCAAATCACACAGTGCTCTAAGATGGGTGGGGAAGATGAGCCGGAAGCCTGAGTCCTCACTGAAGATCTATTGTGAATGAATAGATGCTGGGAGAAGGACAGTTAGCTTTCCTTACTGGTATGAGTCCAGAACATGGACCCACCCCCAGGAGCACGTGGGAGATGTGGATTGGAATCAGTCATCCTTTAGAAAACAAAAATTTAAAGAAAGATAAGAGAACATGAAATGAGGGAAGGTGGAGGGTTGGATGGAGGATACAGAGTGGTTTTGAATGTAATCTGAACACATTATATGAAATTATGGAATTAATAAATTATATGTTAAAAAGGAAGAAGGGAGAACAGGCGAAGAGGGAGGGAGAGAGGGAAGGAAGAAATGCAGAGTGCATGTCAGTTTTCAGGCCCTGACTGATGCCACTGTTTACATGAGGTTGGGTTTCTCTTGCTCTTCATATTTTATTTCTTACTTTTGTTTTATGTGTATGAGTGTATTGCCTGCACATAGGTAGGTGTACCCATGTCATGCAGTGCTTGCTGAGGTCATAAGAGGGCATTGGATATTGTAGAATCGGAGTTATGGACATGTGGGTGCTGGGAATTAAACGCCAGGTCCTTTGCAAGAGCAGTCAGTACTCTTAACTGCTGAGCCATCTCTCTAGTTCCTTTTCTGTTATTTCTGACATGACCGGGTATCTGGCCCAGTCAAGGTGACAGTGACCATGGAAATGCTTACAGTTAGGAATGAAAAGCAACAACCACAAACTCAACAGTGACAAAAATAAGAAAAATTCTGTTATCAGCAGAAAATATAGCTGGAAACAATGACCTCTTTGAACAGGCTGCAAATTTCATATAAAGTTACTAGTTCTTCAAATATTGACCAGGTATCAAAACTGCTTTCACTAGAAAAATGTTAGAAAAAAGCTTTATTGTCCTCTAGAGTAAAATGATACCAATGTAATGTTTTTGAAGAAGAATAGCAATCATATGTTTTTTCCTCAAAAGAAATGTTTGTACCAGAACAAAATATATCCTGTGGGAAAACACATTGATGTGATGGTAGCCTCCAGGCTCACCCAGGATAAACTGTCCCAGAAAGGTCAAAGAACAGAGAGGCTCACAGCCTAAATTAAGATGCTCAAGTCACATGCCTTTCCAGATCAACTGAGAAGCTATTACAGATAGCAAGAGAAAAGAAATCAGAAATGAGTGTGTGCTGGAGGTGTGGAAGGGTGATGTCACTGGCACAGCAATGATGGAATTCTCCACACTCCTCCCTTTTGTTCCCTTCCTGTTACTTCTCTTTCTCTTTTCCTCATGCTCCTTGTTAGTAAATTTTTCTTTTTTTAATTATTATTATTATTTATCTTTGTATGTGTATGAATGTACTGTCTGCATGCAGGTCTGTGCACCCGTGTCATGCAATGCCGCGGAGGTCAGAAGAGGGTCTCGGATTCCCCTGGAACTGGAGTTCTCCTGGAATTGGAGTTACAGATGGTTCTTAGCCGCCATGTGGGTGCTGGGGATCGAACCCAGGTCCTCTGCAAGAGCATCGGTGCTCTTAACCGCTAGGCTATCTCTCCAGTCCCCGTAAATTTTTCTTAATGGTGATGTTGTTAGGAGGCCCAGAGCTTGAATACCTGCACTTAGCAAGCTGAAAAATGCCTGGAGTCAATGCACATTTGTTTTAGGTGAGGGCTACATGGGCAGACACACATGGCCACAGCTGTAGCTCAGTGACAGGTTGCTAGACGGCTGTGAGTTCGTCTTCTGAGCAGCCATGTGCGAGTCCCTGAATGAGGCACCTATAGCTGGCCAGTTTGGAGATAACAAAAGTATTATCTGAGGTGGTGTGGTTTATAACTTATGGTTTATAACTTTTGTATTTTCTCTTTTTATAGGTAAGTACTTTGGACTAGTCCATGTTTTTGAAAAATTCTAAATCGCAATTCTATCTTTACATGTCTCTCAACTAGTTATAAATTTAACGTCTTGTAATTCCATTCATGTCTCACAAAAGTTCCTTGCTTTCTTGCTGCCTTTGGTCAGCACATCTTTGGAGTTCTATTCATCCTTTTTGCTTTTCTTGTCTGCTACAGCAGAGCTGAATAGTGTCAACCATTCAACTATTCCAGAATATCAGATTTGCCTGCTCCAAGAATTAATCACCATTCTCACTGGGATTGTCAACTGAACAGGATTTAGAACCATCTGGCGGACACATCTCTAGCTGTGTCTATGAAGGCATTACTAAGTAGGTTTAACTGAGGTGAGGAGATTCACCCTGAACGTGGGCAGCACCATCCATGGTCTAAGGTACTGGGCTGAATACGAAGGAGGAAGAGAGCTGAATACCAGCATTCATCATTCCTGACTGGCTGCAGATACCACATGACTGGCTGCCTCTTACTGCTGCTGCTACGCCTTCACTGTCATGATAGACTGTACCCTCAATCAATGTGCCAAAATATGCCCTTCCTGAGGTTGCTTTATCGGGTATTTTTGCCACATCAATGAGAACTAATACACCCACCACTGACTAAAATTTAGTGAAGGGATGGACAGGAGCGAACAGAAATCATACCGTACACCTTCTAAAATCTTGGAAATATAGAGCGACTGCTGGGTTTTGGAATAAGATGGCTGATTGGAATTTCCCTCAGCAAATGAGAAGAGTCTGGATAACGAAGAACAGATGATAGTCCAAGAGAAGGTGAGGAATTAAGACAGAGGTTGACTGGGCAGCTAAAAAAGCCCAGGGGTCGGGGGGAGAAACAACACGGAGAAAACTAGGAAAACAGTCTGCGTCTCCAACCCCAGCTCTCCAGGGCCCCAGCTGAGATCCAGGGAAAACTAGTTAGCTCTGAAGCAGGCAAACTGAAAGCTCTTCATAGCCTGAAATCCACTGTGGGGAGGGGTGGAGATTTGCTGACAAGGATTCTCTTGTTTGGTAGGGAGCACTGGGGAGGAAGTCCCTCTCACCTCTCCCCATGTCTTAGAGTACTATTAACATTCTTATCAAGGATCTGCTGTGATGTAGGTGTCTCTTCCTTACCTACCAAATCCTAATAATTTTCTATTTGATAAGCTTATTTGTTAGAACTTGCTAATTTAGTAATTTCAAAATCATGTTTCTCAAAATAATTTTAATCAATGCATTATTTCTTACATATTTATGGGCTACACACCAAGAACCTCCTGTGAGTACAATGTATGGTGATTAAAGTGGAGTAATTAGCATTTTTTTTTACCTTCCAGCAATAAAACATTTATCATTTCTATGTGAGGAGAACAATTGATTTCTTACCTTCCAATTATTTCAAACATCTCACAATTTTTTAAGTTTTACGAAATGTCTCTTGACAGCATAGGTTGGCCTCAACCCTAGCCTCCCAAGTGCTGGAAACTGTAGCCACACACCAGCCTATCATAATTTTTTTATTGAAGCTCTGTGCATTTTATATAAGATTACCATTACAAATCAAATCTAGACCCATGTCCCCCTCCCTACTCGCCACCCCACCAGAACTCATGCATTCTGACAAACATTTTTTTTTTTTATCTTTTTCTCAGTCTCTCTCAAAATTCTTGATGCAGAAGTTTACTGTTTTGAGCAGAAGTTCACTGTTTCAGTCAGTTCTTTGACACAGTCTTTTTTGTTGTTGTTGTTGTTGTTGTTGTTGTTATTCCTTCCAATATGCATCTCCCAAATTCTTGGACAAAAGCTCAAGCAGCCCTGCACAAGAAATACAACTAGGTAATTGGCGCTAGCATCCACAGATGAAGGAGACCATTCATCGTTTGTTTTTCTGGGACTGTGTTACTTCACTTGATGGACAGTATTTTGATATTCATATCTAACCTCTCTCCTTTCCATTTATTAGTTTCAAGTGACCACTATTTCATTTCCTTCTGTGAGACAATTCTAAGTTCTATAAATGAATGAGAACATAAAACACTTGTTTTTCTGTCTGACTTATTTTACCTAACATGATGGCCATGAGTTCTATTTATGTTACACAAAGATTTCATTGTTTTTTTGTGGCTGAATAATAATCTGTATATATTACCTTTTCATTTGTCTATGGACATTTTAGTTGATTCCATATTGTATTAGTTAACTTTCTTTTTTTTAATTTTATTTATTTATTTTGTATGTGTATGAATGTACTGTCTGCATGTAGGTTTGTGTACCCGTGTCGTGCAATGCCGTGGAGGTCAGAAGAGGGTGTCGGATTCCCCGGGAACTGGAGTTCTCCTGGATTGGAGTTACAGACAGTTCTCAGCCGCCATGTGGGTGCTGGGGATCAAACCCGGGTCCTCTGCAAGAGCAGTCGGCGCTCTTAACCGCTAGGCCATCTCTCCAGCCCTAGTTAACTTTCTATTGCTGCAATAAGACACTCTGATCTAAAGCACCTTGGGGAAGAAAAGGTTCTTTAGGCGTACATGTTCTGATTATAGTCCATCATTGAGGAAAGTCAGCGGAGGATCTCAGGGTAGGAACCCTGGAGGCAAGGAGGCTGGCTTTCTTGATGTTGAGATTTTCTTGAAGGTGCATGTGCGTGTGTGTGTGTGTGTGTGTGTGTGTGTGTGTGTGTGTGTGTGTTATTGTTACTGGCTAGGAGTTGAGGATGGTCACAACCTAGGGGTCCTTGTTAGGTTTATTTTCTTAGTCAAAGAATTAAAAGACAAGAAACATCTCAGATACGGCTGGTAAACTGCTCACCATGTTAGCATAGGTTTGGATCTTAACGCCTAAGTAAAATGCCTGCATAATAGGTTGCAAATGAATTCCCAGTGTTGGGCAGGACAAGGCAGGCAGATCCCTGGGGGTTGCTGGCCAGACAGTGAAGCTGAATTAGCGAAGTCCAGGTGTAGTGAAAGACCCTGCCTCAGGAAAGAAGGTGGACAGTGATTGATGAAGACACTCAGTGTCACCCCGTGCCCTCCAAATTCACAGACACTCATGAGCATGTGCATGGACGGACACAGGCATAATATCCAGGATGATTGTGAAGTAATGTGCTTTATAGGAGCTGTGCTGAGTAAGGCAGTGAGGTGAGAATATGCAAATAGTTATGTTCAGATATTTATGTAGTATCAAGGGTACTTCTGTGTGCTTACTAATTGGATATTAAGATAAATTTAGCACTATATAACTTTATAGGTAATTTCAGCATGTACCAAATTAATGAGGTAATAAAAGTTAAGTTCACCCATAATAGGTAAATCAGCATTATGTGCCTCCTCATTCAGCATGCGGAGAAGAACGCTGTGTCACTTCTGTGGTGCCCAGGGCCTGTGGTATCCCGTGCCCTCAAGCTAATTATGACTACACACAAGACAAATCCAAAAGGAGGGATGTGGAGGATAAGACTTAGGGACTGTTTCAGATTGAAGGACACTCACAAAGTCACGTCAAAACTACTTTGATGTGATCTTATATTTCATCTTAGACCATGAAAGAAACAAGAACAGAATATGTGGCTGTGGCAGTGTTAGATTGGCATCATGCTCTGGATCCTGAGGGCTGTGTTGCCCATGTAGGAGACTACTTTTAATGCATAATGCAGCATTGCATTTATTATTCTCGGATGTGGAGAAAAAAACTGATTCACAAGCATGAAGGAAGATGAGACAGAGATAGAGAGGCAATGAAAAATGTACAAATGAAAATGTTTACAGCTGTAGAATCAGGGTGAAGGATGTTTACAGAAATGCGTTGCATTTTCTCTCAGCTTCTCTGTAAGTTTTAAACAAATGGTTGTCATCTATGTTGGGAACTCCCACAAGCAACGAGGAAAGCATAAATAGCACAACATAAAAATGGAGGGAAGATGTCAGCAAATCTTTCACATCTGAGGATGTCTGCATGCCCCATACAGCCATGAGAATGTGTTTGACATCGCTGGAGAGCCCAAGCCAGACCACGTTGCTGTAGCGTTCTATATCCTTTTAGTGGACAAACATCAAAAATCTGAAACTAAGAAACATTGTTTTGGTTTTAAGCGACCTTTTATCATTTTCCACTGGTTGTATAATTTGTGCTGTTATTTTATATGACATCTTGTCATTGTCTTAAAAAGTTGAACAATTACATATCCTGTGACCCAGCAGTTCTGCTCCCAGGAGTATGTCTAAGGTGCTCTTAACGCACCTCCACCTGGGGGTTATACAATATGCCCAGGGCAATAGCAGGTATAATGGGAAAAATGTGGAAAGAACCTAGATGTCCGTCAGTGGAAGAGTGGACAAATGGGCCGTGGTGCTCGTCTCCAAGGCAGAGCACTGTACAGGAGCGAAAATGAAAGAAATATGGAAGAATTTTGGCAACATATATGAAGTAAAAAGGAAGCCACCCCCGGGCATACTCAGCATGCAGTGCTTTTGTAAATGAAAGCAATTAAAATATTCCTTCAGATCTAGAAGTTTTTTTTAATTTAAAAAAATTTTTTATGTGTATGAATGTACTGTCTGCATGTAGATTTGTGTACCCATGTCATGCAATGCTGTGGAGGTCAGAAGAGGGCATCGGATTCCCCTGGAACTGGAGTTAAAGATGGTTCTCAGCTGCCATATGGGTGCTGGGAATTGAACCAGGGTCCTCTGCAAGAGCAGTTGGCACTCTTAACCGCTAGGCCATCTCTCTAGCCCAGATCTAGAAGTTTTAATAATTACAATTAACGAGTCATTTCCCTGTGACATTTCCATATTTACACATACTGTGCTATGATCACACTCCTCTTGTCTGCCTGTCCTCCCCTTTCCGCTTCCCCTTCAGTGCTCCCTGCGTCCTCCCTTCCCTAATAATTCCTCTGGTCCCTCTTTTATTCTCAGAAGGTCACAAGGACATTTGTTTATTTGTTTTAGTTTCCAAAAATAACAGAAAATAAATGAAAATTGTCTTTCTGTGTCTAGCTTATTTCACATATAATGATGTGTGTCCAGTTCTGTCCAGTGACTGAAAGGATTCTATTCTTCCAAGTTGTGGGAGAATACTCCATTGTGTATGTACGAAACACTTCCTTTATTCAGACATCCACTTACAGGGGCCCAGAATAAGTCTGTAATGTGGCCACTGTCACTAGTGCTACAGTAGACAAGGCCCTGAGGGACCACTACCACATGCAGATTCCATCTCCTAGACATGGCCGTGAGGGACCACTACCACATGCAGATTCCATCTCCTACACATGGCCCTGAGGGACCACTACCACATGGGGATTCCATCTCCTAGACATGGCCCTGAGGGATCACTACTGAGTGTAGATTGTATCCCCTAGACATGGGTCTGAGATACCACTACTGAGTGTGGATTCCATCCCTTAGATACGGGCCTGAGGGATCACTACTCCATGCAGATTCCATCTCTTTCAGGTGACGTTAGGCCAATTTTCATTCCGTTTACAGTGTATAAGGTTCATTTTCTTTACATCTTCGCTAGCATTTTTATTGTTATTTTTGTAATAGCTGTTCTGGCCTGATGCGATGGTTCAGGTGGTAAACGTGATTGCTGCCAAGCCAGATGAATTGTTCAGTACTAAGTTCAGTACTTAGACCCATACTCCTACAAATTGTCCTCTGACCTCTACAAGTGCACAGAGGCACATATCTGTCATTGTGTGTGTGTGTGTGTGTGTGTGTGTGTACACTAAATAAATAAATGTAAATAAAATTAGCCATTCTGACTGGGGTGAGATGGAATCTCACCTCTGGGTCTTTTGTATTTGCATGTGAGTGGTGTGTGCATGTGTGTGTGGTGTGCATGTTGGTGTGCGCATGTTTTTATGTATGTTGGTGTCAGCATGTTGTTATGTGTGTTGGTGTGCACATGTTTTTATGCATGTTGGTGTGTGCATGTTTTTATGTATCTTGGTGTGCACATGTTTTTATGCATGTTGGTGTGTGCATGTTTTTATGTATCTTGGTGTGTGCATGTTTTTATGCATGTTGGTGGTGCATGTTTTTTATGTATGTTGGTGCGCATTCCTCTTTTTTTTTTTTTTTGTCTTTTCGAGACAGGGTCTCCTTGTAGCCCCAGCTGTCCTGGAACTCACTCTGTAGACCAGGCTGGCCTTGAACTCACAAAGATCCACCTGCCTCTGCCTCCCGAGTGCTAGGATTAAAGGCGTGCACCCCCACGCCTGGCCGCATGTTTTTATGTGTATGGGTTTTCCTGTAGTTCCTTCAGAGGGACGTAAACAACATCTACCCTTCCTCTCTTGGTCCCAATAACAAACCGAAGGATGATTTCACCAAAATGCTCTGTGGGAAACCAATGAGTTTATTTGGCTGACATAACAGAGGGGAAGGGTTTGCTTACAGGAGTGTGGGTGCTCCACCTCCCATAATCCAGCACCAAAAAGTTGTCATCCAAGCATGCATGATGGCTTCATCACAGCTGTGCTCTCCTAGACTTCTGCACCATACATTCTGTAGCCCCTCCCTCAGGCCTCGTGCTATTAGGGCAAGTTGCCCATCACAGGCTAGAGATATTGCTGGACTTTCAGGCAAGGGTCCTGTGACTCTCCGTGGTCCTCCTTTCATGTGTGATATGAACAGCCAACAGGCCCAGCTGTGATGATCTCAGGAGGGCTGGTGCACCTGAGCTCAGAAGAGCAGTCCTGTGCAACAGTGGGGAGGTGTACATGTGTGTCTGTGTATGTTTTGAATGTGTGTGTATGGTGTGCATGTATGTATGTATATTTTGTATGTGGATGCAGTTGTATGCATGCACCTGCATGCCCCTGTATGTGGAGCCTGAGGTTGACATGAGGGTTCAATTTGCTCTTCTACCTTGTTCATTGAGGCAGGGTTGGTCTCAAAACTGGAGCTGGTCTCTATGGCTCTTGCCAATCAGTTTGCACTGGGGAACCCCTGTCTTGCCGCCAAAACTGGAATTACAGGCAGCTTTTATGTGGGCTTCTGGGGATCCAAATCTGCTCACAACAAGCACTTTAACCACTGAGCTGTCTTCTTGGCTTCCTCAGCGTACTTTTGTCTTGCATTTTCCTGGGAGATAAAGAAGAAAGACATTTTAAAATGAAAACTATGAATGTAAAGTAGACTCATACACTCATATAAAATGCCAGAGGGCAAGGGGCACACGGATTGTGTGTTTTTATTACTACTGAAAATGGCCTACCTTAAAAGTAAATTGGTTGCTAGGCGTGGTGGCGCATGCCTTTAATCCTAGCACTTGGGAGGCAGAGGCAGGTGGATGTTTGTGAGTTCAAGGCTAGCCTGGTCTACAGAGTGAGTTCCAGGACAGCTGGGGCTACAGGGAGACCCTGTCTTGAAAACACAAAAAAAAAAAAAAAAAGTAAATTGGTATTCTAACTCTAAAAGCTGAAAATTTGATTATTTTTTGACTAAAAACCTTTTTGCCCAGCTTTTATTGAAGTTTTTTAAGTTTTAGCGTTCAGCCTAGAACAGCACCTGGTACATGATAGACAATATCTACCAATGTTAATATATGCTAACAGTCAAATGAAAATGTGTTTATCTATGCTGAAGAACCACGCTGCATCAACACTAAATGTCCAGTGGGTGGCGCCCATGCTGCATTTTGTTAACCTCAGCAAAGCAGGAATGGAAATGCCCATATCCTTGGGTGAAGTTTACGTACTTCTGGGCAACATGTATAATAAATTTGGATTTCCTTTGCAGTGCATCATTGACACAGAACAGCAACTAATATCTATACTTCTTATTTGTAGTTTACTAACTGCCTCCTAACAGAAAATTTGAATCATTTGGTTCTTAAGTTAATGTGTAATGAAAGGTGGTCCATTCCACCCGCCCCCCCCCCACCAATGTAATTCAACTAGATTGCTAACTTTACTGAATTTACTTCTGGGCAAAAGAAAGCAGAAGTGTTGGAGAATGAGAAAAGCTAGTTTAAAATAGAAAGAAAGGTAAAAAGTGGTAAAGAATGTAGCATGAGTCACATGATACCCTATGAGAAAAAAGGAATTCCAGCAACTCTCCCATAGGATTTAGTTACAAAGGCCCAGCACCCATGTAAGGTCAGGGCAGGGAAGTTGGCTTCAATTGCTTGGCTTAGGTTTTTAATTTTTTCTCCTTTAGTTATTTGTAGCAAAATCCTTAGTGAACTAAATAGGACTCTAATAATAAGTCTGACCTGGCCCACCTCTAGCAGACTCTGACATCTGAAAAATTCTTAGTCCTTCGCTGCTTTTTGCTTACTGGAGCCCCTTCCTGCTGTAGGCTGTTTGCTGCCACAGCTTCCTTCCCCTGGGCCTGGAGGAGCAGAAGGTGCTGGCCTGACTCTCATTGTCATGAGGAAAGCAGGGTTAGCCTTTAGAGTCCCAGCCTCGCTAATAAGTAATTTAAAGACAGGCTTAGGAAGAAGCCCAAGGACAGTTTTATTAGACTTGGAGAGAAAAACGACAAGGCAGCTGTCTGGAGAAGGGAGACGGAGAAGATGGAGAGAAAGTCACGCCTGCCTTCCGGGAAGAGTCCAAGAAAACGGCATGTTTAGCCATGCAGGTTGGCCAGCAGCTTCAGGGCGAAGGGGAGGGAGGGTTCAGAGAAAGAGTGAGAAGGTCCATAGTGTCCGTGAAAGCATGCTTGGGGCTTTGGTCAGTATCCAAAAGAAGAAAGAGATAGAAAGAAGGAAAAAGAAAAGTTATCCTTTCCCGAGTCAGAATTCAGGAAACCAGGCAGCATCTCAGGACACTTCACCTAAGGGACAGGCTTCTGAGAGGGATAAAAGCATTATCTCATTAGGGGGCTAATTATTCCTTCAATCTTTTTAGCATGTCCTCAGGTGAATCAGGTGTCTCGGGGAATGATTGTCCTCCTGGTGAGTGACAGGCCCAGCTGGGTTAACTCTTATGGGAGAAGGCAGGTGTCTGCTGTGCTGTAATCTTCAGAGCACATTAGAATGTCATGTCTCTTCCCAGAACCAGAGGAATTCTGTTCTTTTGACCAGGAGGCCTGGGGAGGTGCATTGCTTGTTTTCCTTTCTAGTGTTACCAGGGAAATGGGAGGTGGGCTCCAAAGCCCACTATGAGAGAGGAGTCCAACCTCAGTGGCTACTCAGGGCTGCTAATCCCTGTCTAGCTACCTAGCATGCTGCTGGGCAGGACTAGCTTCCCTCCCACTTCCCTAAAAGCCCAGCTTTGAAGTCCTTGCCATCAGAGCATTGCACAGCCCTCCTTGCTAGAATCGTCTCCTTCCACTCCCTCCTCCTCCTCCTCCCTCCTCCTCCTCCTCCTCCTCCTCCTCCTCCTCCTCATTTCTTGTTTATTTTTAGCTCTTGGCTCACTGTCAATTTTCTCCTCAACAATTTTTTGGTTATTTCAGTATCAAGATGGATGATTCTTTCAACACCATGAGGTCCATGTTCTTTAACTTCTTTTCTGTCCTTGATCCTGCTCTCTATCTGACCTCAGTCATTCACTTCTAACGTCATACTCAGTCATACTCTTGTTCTGTGTTCGCCAAAAACAATGCTCTGGTATGATCCTGGTTTCCAGAAGAGACTTTCCTGCGTCCGGTCCTCCTCCTCTCTCCCTCTCTCTGCTGCCCTGTGCTCACTTCCTCAGCCCCGCTGGATCCCCGCCCATGGCTTTCCTCACCTTTCCCCTTCTATTTTTCTGCCTCAGGACCTCCGTCCATGGTCTTACTGAAATTAGATTCCAGGCTTTGTCTTACTGAAATTAGATTCCAGGCTTTGACATTATAGGAAGCCCTTGCATACCTTGCTTCGTCCTTCATCAGAGGTATCTGGAAAACCCTAAGCCTAGTTAAATCCAGTCTTCTGCCTACTCCATGCCAGGATCCTGACAAGTGAGCACTGGAAAAAGCCTCACAACCATGACCAGTGGAAGCATGCTAACTTTACCCCCTTTAACCTCAAGTGGACACTTGGGGCTACCTCACCAACCCTTCATCTCCTTAGTTCATCTCACGTTTTCTAGAAAATTATTTATCAAATTATACATTAAAAATGAAACAGATTAGAGCAGAATAGAACTTTGGTTAATTGCACATGTGGATAAATATCATTTTATGAGATGCTTATTTCAGTTGTATGGATGGCCATTCATTCACACATGTGTTTCTATTTACATGTGCTGATTTGGGATATAAAACATGCTCCACATATCTAATTCAGTCCCTGCCATGAATGAGGCTTTGAACCTAAATAAAACTCAGATTTCCTCCTCAGTTGCAATCTTCAAGCTGTAATATAGTTCAACACACTTGGCTTTCCTACTTACTAAACAAACAGGCTGAACGCTTCCTGAGTGTAGACACCATGCAAGAATGAGCACAGTGCTCTGTGAACTGGAAGTGGCCATGGTGGAATCCAGGCTACATTATGAAGGATTTTGCACAGTGGCTTTCTTTAGAAAGAACAATTGCCTAGCGGTTAAGAGCGCCGACCGCTCTTGCAGAGGACCCGGGTTCGATCCCCAGCACCCACATGGCGGCAGAGAACCGTCTGAAACTCCAACTCCAGGAGAACTCCAGCTCCAGGGGAATCCGACGCCCACTTCTGACCTCCGTGGCATTGCACGACACGGGTGCACAGACTTGCATGCAGACAATACATTCATACACATACAGAAATAAATAAAATTAATAAAAAAAAAAAAGAAAGAACAATTGACAGAAGAGTAGAATACTGTGGTGGTGACAAGACTGGAAGCACACAATTCTTTCATAAGGGCATATTTTTTGCTTAGGTCACATTTCATTGTGACGTGTCTAAACAGGTTGGGCTCAAATTTCCCATAGTGATTTGTGGCTCTCAAACATTTACTCAGTTGGGTTCATTCCATTATCCTTATTAGTGATGATTAGGCACCATATTATATACAGTATTTGGGGGATCCCCAAATTGTAGACACTATTGTTGACCTCAAAGAACTCACAACTTAATCACTGTACTGGACCCAGTGACGGACACATGGGACTAAGTATTAGTACTAAAGGAAGAGCAAGGACAGGCTATTTATGGAGCAGAGAGAGAGAAATGACCTCTTGATGGGAACCAAGCAAGGGAGCTGGTGGAGACAGTCCACAGCAGTGGTTCTGGGCTGAATTTTGAAGGGTGAATAAGAATTAGCTTGTGGAGCAGGCTGGACACCTGCCAGGCTACTCCAGGCACTAGAACAGCATATGGAAAGGCCCAGAATAGGCAACTGAGGGTCAGAATTTATCATGCACCTAGGGAAGAAGCAGAGATGACAAAGAGGCACTCCATGTCAAAGTTGAAGGTTTATCTTGACAGGGATGACCTCCTCCAAAGTAGACCACTGAGACACTTTCATGAGTTGATTAGTTGGAAGAGAGTGATATCCATGCTACAGAATTCAAAAGCTTAAGGGTAAGGAGCAAGACCACGTTAGACTATCAGAGGATTTTGACAGAAATACTCTTAGAAAAGAAAACTTAGCAAGCCTTTTCCTAGCCACCAGCCCTCTTTTCTTGATTTAGATCTGCTTCTGGCTCATATTCAAAAACTGAATCTAAGAAATCCTGCAGTGTCCCAGAGGGCCAATAGTTCCTGTAATAACCACTCTCATGACATTTCCTGGATATGATAAACTTTCTTGTCCCATATTTACAGATTGATGTCAAAGATTTTCTGCAGAGATTTTCCTCCACTTGATATCTGAGAATAGTGCACAGAGTTCCCCATTCAAGGGAAGAGGATCAAAAGTCTGGAAGAGAAGGAGAAATATGATCTTCTCCCAAATGAACAGACTTGGGAAAACTTTGTTAGCATGCTGTACATTATACCACAAGACAAAACAATCCCTTTCCTAGCAGAACTAGTCAGGATTTCTCTATCAGTGAAATAATCCTGCCACTGGGCTGAGGGATGCGGTAGTCAGTAAAGGATGAAAACATCTTATTTTTAGAGTGTAGTAGATTTGCAACATCCTGAGCATGGCTGAATTTTCCGTACTGTTTCAAGATCACTGTAAGAACATGTTCTTTTCAGATGGAAAGAACATTCTCTGTCTCCCAGTCATTGCTGGATGTCACCTCTAATTGACCTCTGAAACTAAGGAAGAAGCCAAACTTCCTCTCTCTCTCTCTCTCTCTCTCTCTCTCTCTCTCTCTCTCTCTCCACATGAGTGTATTTCTGTCTGTGTAGGTGTGCATTCATGTGGAGGATGGAAAGAAGCTTCTGGTGTCATTTCTCAGGAGCAGGACACCTTAAAAAAAGCCAGCAACAAAACAAGACAAATTCTTTCACCGGATTGGCCTGAAACTCTGTCAGTAGCCTCAGCTGGTTGACCAGCAAGTCCCAAGGATCCAATCTGCTTCTGCCTCTTTAGTGCTGGGACTGTAAACATATTCCACCCACACTGCAGGTACACACACCACACACACACACACACACACCACACACACACACACCCATGCACATTGCACACCACATGCATTGCACTCCCTCATTTATATATATATATATATATATATATATATATAAATCCAGATTGAAATCAGGGCAAGCACTTTACAGACATTATCTTCTTAGACCCCTTTTTCTATAGGATAATACTTTGTATAGTCAGAATCTGAGTAGTTCTTTCTTTTCTACCTGAATGGCTTTTATTTTAAAGTTGGTGTTTGTCTATCTTCAATGAGAAATATTGTCTTATATGTAATTATTAGCAGCCTCCAAAATAGAACGTGTCAATACTTAAAGGAAGGCTTCCTTTTTAATTCAAATTTCAAACACATTACTGTGTCTACAACTAAATCACCATATTTTCCTTTGTATGTTCATGGTACTTTGGGCAGTCTAAAACAATCAGTAAATGAATATTATATATCTATGTATATGTGCACATATACAGTATATGATATATGACACACAATGAAATACATATATAATATTCATCTTTGAAGTAATTTTAGATTTGAAGAGAAAATTGAGATGACAGCCAGAGTTCCCTATTTCCCCGAATTCAATAAATTCAATCTTCTTATCAGTTCCATCTTCCATTACAATTAATCAATCAATCAGTGCTAACGGAGCGTAAAGCTCACAGTGTAGTAGAGTTCCCTAGTTTGTCACCAAATGTTCACTCTGTAATCCAGAATCCCATCCCAGATGCCATATTACATTTAATTGTCGTTTCTTTGGTCTTCTCTGGGCTGTGCCAGTTTCTCAGTCTTATCTTGCTTTGATGACCTTGCAGTTTTGAAGGGTATTGATCGTGTATTTTGTAGGATGTCTATCTATGAGAAACTATCCTATGTACTGGAGGTAGGAGCAGTGGGACTAAGATTCTAGTGACAGACTGAAATTTTCATCACAGGACGCTATGCTCTTTGCCTTAATCATCCTTCGCAGGAAGTTTTTGCCAGTTTCTTTACTGTAAATTTGCTCTCTCCCCTATCTCCACACTGTGTTCTGGGAGTGACTCAGCATGTGTGGTCAGTCCACCGTTAAGAAGTGGGAACTTAGATTTAATTTCCTTAAGGGTATCTTCATAAATTATTTGTAATTCTGTGAAAGATTTCTTTCTTCCCTTCTATTTAGTTATTTTGTAATTTATATCATTGACTTATCGGTGTTTATTTTACAAACTGGGTTATTCTATTGCTTCAAATGTTTTGTTCTAGCTTTGGCTGTAGGGGACTCTTTTGGGGTCCATGTTCTTTTGGGAAATCTCTGTAGAGGTCTTCCCCCTCCCTTTGAACAATTACTTGATTTCTGACCCTGGAAGATACTGCTGGCTCATTTTATTTATTTCTTGCCTCAGTTCTAGAACCCGACATTTATCCAAGAGCATCATGATCCTTTTTAGCAGAGAATAGCATTAGAAATCAAGGTACCTCATTGTTACTTGGTTCTGTCAACGTACAGAGCAAGGGGCCATATGTCCCTATGCTTACCAGCATACATGCCCCTAGCTATAAATATTTTTAGATTTCTATTTAAGTTAGACATGAGTTCATATGGATGTCTCCAACTCTCACCTATCACATATGGATCATTTTTCCCTTCTAGACTTGCTTATCCGAAAATTCCCAGGGCTAGAGAGATGGCTCAGCTGTTAAGAGCACAGACTGCTCTTGCAGAGGACCCGGCTTCGACAGCACCCACATGGCCACCAAGAACCGTCTTTAATTCCAGTTCCAGGGGAATCCAATGCCCTCTTCTGGCCTCTACGGCATTGCATGATACGGGTGCACCAACCAACATGCAGACAGTACATTCATACACATAAAAAATAATAAATAAAAAAAGAAAATTCCCACTCTAACAGTGAGAAATATGGCTCCCACAAGCCATTTGCTTAATGTTATGGGCATAGATATCAGAATCGTTAGCCTGTGCACTCTGGGAAAGAATTTTATTAATGAGTATACAGTGTGTATGTGCAGTTCCTTCCGCTTTATGTCTTTAGGGTGCGACTTGTCCCCAAAGCACTTAGGTCAACACCTCCTGTCTATTTTCCTCATTGAGGTTCTGTCCTATAGTTAAATTTCTTATATAGTTAAAATTCACTGGGGCTGGAGAGATGGCCTAGCAGTTAAGAGTGCCCACTGCTCTTGCAGAGGACCCGGGTTCGATCCCCAGCACCCACATGGCAGCTGAGAACCGTCTTTGGCTCCAGTTCTAGGGGAATCTGACACCCTCTTCTTCTGACCTCCGTGGCATTGCACGACACGGGTGCACAAACCTACATGCAGATGTACATTCATACACATAAAAAAATAAAATAAATAAAAAAATTTGTTGGTACAACTTGGGATCTTCCAGCTTGCTATTTTTTTTAACTTGTATGCTTTAGTTTTGTAATGTTTAATATAAGGTTCTTTAGGTTTTGGCAAATACATAGTGCCATATGCCATATATATATATATGTATATATATATATATATATATTTGCAAGTTGATGTATGTTTTAATGTACTTTTAAGGAAGAGATTTATTCTTTCTCATAAATCTTAGAACTTAAGAAAATAGAGACATTAACTTCAAGATATATCTATAGTAGCATCACTCAACCTTCCTTTGAGCTGTTGGCCAAGGTAGTCCAAGACACTCCCCAAATGACACAAGGCAACAGCCTTTGAGTGCCTCTTAGAACTCAAAGGTAAGACCCTATTGCTGAAGACAGGACATATTCCAGGGATCGGCTTTGGAACAGTAGAGTTGGAACTGACCTGGAAGCCACCTCCCCTGAAGGCTAGCTAGCATAGCTTTGGAGAGCACTATGTAAGCTGCTAAGCAAGAACATGAATCTATGGTGCAACACCGGCTTTAAGACCAAATATCACATCAATGTCTGGCACAGCATACAATATTGGTCCCCTGCATAGAACTGGGGAAATACGCAGCAGCACCCAATCTTAGCTGAAGAAACATTAGCAGCTGATTACTGTTGGCTGAGGAATAACTGGTCTTCTTAAAGTGAGGGACTTTGGATAGGGTTCAGTGGATGAACTTGCATTGAGGGACAGCCGGGGACACTAATTTGGCACAATAGGCCTTAACATAAATGACGGAGTGGATGAATTGCAGGGGGGGCCTGTGGGAGGGTGTCAACGGAGGAGGTTGTATAAAGGTAATTAAGATCGATTGAGATGTCATGTATGAAATATACAAAAATTCAACAAAAATTTTCAAAAAGATTTAGTAATGTGTGTCAAACTACTGAGATACAAAATTTAACCAAATGTGCACTGGAGAGACGGCTCAGCCATTAAGAGGACAGACCTGGGTTCAGCTCCCATCCTCCACACAGCAGCTAGCCATCTGTGACTCTGTTCCAGGGGATCTAACACCATCTTCTGGCCTCTGTGAGCATTGCACACATGTGCTGTGCTTGTATCCATGCAGGCAAAACATCCAAACACGTAAAATATTCAACCAAATATAATGGTTCATTTTGATTGTCAACTTGTCATGAGAGATGCCTAGATTAGTCAAGCTGGTGACGGAGTTTACAGTTGATTAGATTCTAAAGGCTCTGACCCAACCGCTGATTTAAATGTTGATGGGTTCAAAGTTTAAGTGGACTATTGGGAGTGGTGGAAAGGTGAGGGTTGCTTGGAGGAACGGGGTCCCTGGGGGCTTGCTCTGTGAGGGGAAATTCCGTCTCTGTCTGCTGTGCTTTCCTTTCTGCTTTCGGTCTGTCCTGAACAGTTTTTGATGTGTCAGCCTCACCACACACCTAAAATCCTTTGAAGCAAAGTAAATCTTTTCTAAGTTGTTTTTGCTTGTCTCTGAATTTTGCTGGGTTTTGTCACAGTATGAAAACTCTAGCACCACAAATAACCCGGCTTTCAAACTTTTCACATTCCTTACACTGCTTTCTGTTTTGTTTCTTTGAGACAGCATCTTATTAGTTGGCCCAGGCTACCCCAAACTCATAGATTTCCTCCTCTCTCAGCCTCCCAGGGTTAAGACTCCAGTCATGAGCCATGATGCCTGGCAACACTTCTGAAAACAGGACTAGCTTTTAAATGTCTTTTATTTATTTATTTATTTATTTATTTATTTATTTATGCGCATGTGCTCATTGAAGTCAGAGAACAACTTTGTGGGAGTCGGTTTGGTTCTCTCCTTCTACCATGTGAATTCTGGGGCTAGAAGTCAGGTCATTGGGCATGGTAGCAAGTATATTTACCCACTAAGCCATCTTGCTGGTATGCATCAGTTTCTTCTTATAAATGCTAAATAAGGGGCTGGAGATCTGACTCATCAGTTAAGAGCACTGGCTGCTCTTGCACAGGACTTGGATTTGGTTTCTAGCACCCACATGGTAGCTAACAACCATCTATAACTCTAGTTCCAGGGTGTCTGATGCCTTCTTCTGACCTCCATGGCCATTGCACAACACAAGGTGAACTTATGTATGTGCAAGCAATGCAAACATACACATAAAATAGACATAATAAAATAAAAGGAAGTGTTAAATAAGCAGAATTTTCTACAAAGATAGCCATTGATAGCAGCTATAGAATCTTGGGAAATTTAGTAAAAATGTCAGGTCAATTAATTGAAACCAAGTTTCTCCATTTAGTTGCTAATCTTTAATTGATTCTTCAAATGTTCCAAACAAAACTAACAGATTTCTTTCTTAATTTCTTCCTCAGTTTTTACCGAACCCCAGACATTTTTCCAAACTTCAATGATGGTACAATAACTAAGAAAGCAGATAGGTTTCCTGACTTGGGCAGAACTGGATTTAAGAACTTTGCAGATGCTTGGACTTCTCTGAGCCTTGATTTTCTCATCAGTGAAAATGGAATAATTCCAACCTCAGAGCCCTCTTATGAGTGCTCACAGGTTACTGTCAGAAAAGCAAGTGATGAAAAGTAACATCCTGAGAGATTGTTACAATCTCTGACTCTCCTTTTTTCTCTCTTCCAAATTTCCAGGCTTTGACAAAGTCCTGTAACTTTTTTTCTTGGTATGTCACAGATATCATATGGATTAGTCTCCTCTAGAAAACTATAATGAAATAATGAGACAATTAAATTATAATGAAAAAGATGTATTCCCTTATGGTTCTAGAAACATCCAGTCTAGTATCAAACAGCCCCATCAGTTTGGGCCTGTGATCAGGGCCCTGGATGGCAATGGTGGGAAGTGAATGCTGCAGCAAATAGTTCAGGTCACAAGTTGGGAAGCACAGAAAGAGAGGCCCAGGCACCACTCTCTTTTAGGAGAGCATGCCTCCAATGACGCAAAGACCAAGGTTCCGTGACCTAAAGGTTCCACCACATCCCAATACAATAGGGGATCAAGTCTGTCACCATAGACTTTGGGAGACACTCTTCATATTCAAACCTTTCTATTCTTTTAAAAATTTATTTTATGTATATGAGTGTTTTGTCTGCATGTATGTAAATGCACCACATTTGCACAGTGCCCTTGAAGGACAGAAGAGGGTGTTGAATTTCCTGGAACTGGAGTTATGGATGGTTGTTAGTCACCAAACCAAACCTGTGTCCTCTGCAAGAGCAGCCAGTGCTCTTAACCACTCCATCTCTCCAGCCCTCAAGCCTTTATACCCCCCCAAATTCCTTTGATCTTATATTACTCTAAAATATGCATACATATCCTCTATCCATATACCAAAAATTCCTAACTCTGAAAATAAATGGTAGCTTAGTTCGAGAACCTGTTAAGGGATTCACAATATAAGAGCTGTTATTTTCAGATCACGAGGACTATAACATTAAAGTTTCTCAGTTTGCCTTACTACTAGGTAATTGGTGCTAGCATCCACAGATGAGGGATACCATTCCATTCATCATTTGTTTTTCTGGGACAGTGTTACTTCACTTAACATGATATCTTCTAGTTCCATCCATTTACCTGCAAAGTTCATGATGTCATCTTTCTTTACCGCTGCATAGAACTCCATCATGTAGATGTTCCACATTTTCTCTGTCCATTCGTCAGTTGAGGGCCTTTATACTTTTATATTAGCTAATTCTGTCATATTAAGATCCTGTAAATATCTATTGGCTAGTATAGGTCTCATCTCTTCCCTTTTACAAATCATTTTTCCCATAAAATAATAGAGTAATTCTGAAATGTCCTTAGAAAATTGATTTCTGTATGTCATTTCTTGTATTAGTTTCTTACCGGTCTCCTAATTTTTCAGTCATTTTGTGCTGGTTAGTGTTAGTAGTCAACCTGACAAAATCTGGAATCATCTGCAAACTGGGCCTCTGGGCATGCTCATTGGGGATTATCTTGATCATGTTAATTGATGTCGGAGGATCCAATTACATTTTGTGTGGGGCCATTCCTTGGGGAGGGATCCTAAACTTTAACATAAAATAGAGAAAAGGTCAAGCTGAGCACTAGCATGCATTGATAGCTGCCTTCTTTTTTTGGTTGTTGTTGCTGTTTTTTGTTTTGGGATTCACATTTTTCCCCTTTAATTTTATATTACTCTAGAATATGAATACAAATCTTCCACCCATATATGGTAATTACAATGTGTGAATATAAGTGGTAGGTCGATTCTAGAGCCCATTAAGAGATTCACATTAAAATAGCACAGTTGCTTTCAGATATAAAGAAATATAATAATAAAGTTGCTTAGTTTGCCTTCCAACTAGGGATTTGGTGTTAGCATCCAAAAATGAGGGAAACTATTCACCCTTTTTTTCCTCCCCAGGACTGTGTTACTTCACTTAGCATTATGGCTTCAAGTTCCATCCATTTACCTACAAAGCTCATGATGTCATCTTTCTTTACCACTGCATAGAACTCCATTGTGTAGATGTACCACATTTTTGTTATCTAGTCATCACTTGAGGGGCATTTGGGTTGGTTCCAGCTCTTTGCTATTGTGAAGAGAGCTGCAATAAACATAGCTGCACATGTATCTTTGAGGTACAATGAGTCTTGTGGGTATATACCCAGGAGTGGTATGGCTGGGTCAGGTGGTAGGCTCATTTTGAGTCTTTTAAGGGTTCTCCACACTGCTTTCCACAGTGGTTGTACCAGTTTACATTCCTACCAGCAGCACAATCTCTCCAGCATTTGGTGTCTTTTGTTTTCTTGATCTTGGCCAGTCTTATTGGAGTGAGATGATACCTTAGTGTGGTTTTAATTTGACTTTCCTTAATTATTAATGATGTTGAACAATTTTTAAGATGTTTCTCAGCCATCTTTACTTCCTTCCTGGTGAAGTCGTTCAGCTCTTTATTCCATCTTTTGAGTAGGTCATTTATTTTCTTACATCTTTGTTTTTTGAGTAGTTTATATATTCTGGATGTTAATGTTCTGTCAGATGTATCAGTGGTAAAGGATTCCTCCCACTCTGTGGGTTTTCTCTTCACTTCCTTGATTGTTTCTTTAGCTGTACAAAAGCTTTTGAGTTTGATGAGGTCCCACTTGTCAGCTGTTGTCCTTATTTCCTGTGCAGCTGCTGTTTGGTTTAGAAAGTCTTTGGGATTACTCTCAGTTCAGAACCAAATATAATACTAAAGTCCTAGGGCTATGCACTCAGGCAAAATATATTAATACAGGAGCTCTGACATCAGCAATGGATTGTTCTACCAGGTGGATGTTGGCCAGGGGATCCAAGGCCCCACAAAAGGTAAGGGCTCCTTGCCTCTAAGTTGGGATACCTACAGGAGGAGAGGCAATAAGACCCTGCTGCCGAAGACCTGACGTTAACATGGGAGGGATGTATTGAGACCACACATGCAAGTGTACAGATGGCCTCTGGAATGCCAGAGAGTGTTACCAAAGGCCACTAAACCAATAAAGCAAATATGGGTCTCCCTGAGTCAAGCAAGACTCCACCGTCAGCACCAGCTACACCTCACCTGCCTGGAAATACTGTGCAGCAGAGGCAGCCATGTGCCTGTATATCCCAAATCTAATTGGCTATTGGCTCTCCCCTTGGAGGAAATAACCCATGGTGATGCCACAAGCTTACATCTCTACAGGTTAGGAGATGTTATGAAGCCCACAGTAAGACCCTGTCATATTTAACAGGGGGGAAATTGTAATCATGGATTAACACAACATCCAAACATTTGTGTAGTATGCTAAGTACCCTACATAACTATTAGTGCTGCTTAAATACCTATATATCAATTGCTTGTTCTTCATTAGTAGGATCGAAGGTTATTCCTGGTACAAACTGTCAGCCCATGAAAGGAAACAGCCAGCCAATTGACCAGAGTCCAAGTCAACAGCTCCAGAGAGAGTGGACTGTTTTAACCTCTCATCCACCTGTGCCCCTTTCTAAGCCTAGGGAACAAACTGCGGAAGAGGGGGCGTGGTAGAATGTAGGGCTGCGATTGGGGTGAATGGTGAAACTACAGCAAGTCTGGACACTCATTTGATTCAACTTGATGAACAACAACCTGTCACCCCCCACTGGATGGTGGGCTGTAGGTGTTTGGGCACAACAGCCTGCAGATAGATTTTGCATGAAGGATGCTCATTACTACATAAATAAAAAAAAAAAAAAAAAAAAAAAAAAAAAAACTGAAGAAAGATGCAGGGCGTTATGGCAGAATGCATGATCTGGGATGGGTGTGGGGTGTGGGGGGAGGGAAAGGGAAAAATAAGCCTGAAACTGAATTGGAAAAAAATATATGAAATGCACAAAGCATCAATAAAAAACTAATTTAAAAAAAAAAAAGAAAAAAAAAAAAAAGAAAGTCTTCTTTCTATGCCCTATGTGTCTTGTAGGTTGCTGCACGATTTTTTCTATCACCTTCAGGGTTTCAGGTTTTCGTTGAGAACCTTTGATCCACTTGATTTATTTTTGTACAGGGTGAGAGGTAGGGGCTTAATTTGTTCTTCTAAAATGATTGATCCAGTTTTTGCCAACACCACTTGCTGAAGGAATGTGTCCTTTCCTCCCTTGAGCTTTTTGGCCCCTTTGCAATATGAGGGGCTGAAAGTATATGACTCAAGTTTGGATTTTCAATTTTGTTTCCATTTGTCAATGGGTCTGTTTTTGTGCCCAGAAGCTGTTTTTATACAGCGAATATAGGCTCTGTAATATAGCTTGAAGTTGGTAACCCCCTGTATTGCACTTTTTTGCTCAGGGTTGCTTTGCTATTTGGGGTTTTTGTTTTTTTCATATGAATTTAAGGATTTTTTTTCAAAGTCTGTTGAAAAGCTCATGGGATTTTGATTGGATTGCATTGAAATCTGTATATATTTGGGTAGAATGGGCATTTTTGCACTATTAATTTTTCCAATCCATGAGCATTGGGAGATCTTTCCACTTTTTTTTTTTTTTTTTTTTTTTTTTTGGTCTTTTTGAGACAGGGTCTCCCTGTAGCTCTGGCTGTCCTAGAACTCACTATGTAGACCAGGCTGGCCTTGAACTCACAAAGATCCACCTGCCTCTGCCTCCCAAGTGCTAGGATTAAAGGCATGCGCCACCAAGCCCAGCAATCTTTCCATCTTTTGATGTCATTTTCAATCTCCTTATTTAGGGTTTTGAAATTTTTGTTTTAGAGTTCTTTGGTGTCTTTGGTTTATTCCCAGGTATTTTATTTTATTTTTTTGAGGCTATTGTGATTGGGAAGGTCTCCTCATACTCTTTCTCCAATTGCTTATTGTTGGTGTAAAGAAAGGCTACTGATTTTTCTAGGCTTATTTTGTATCTCAACGATAGCTGCCTTTTCAATGCGGACTACTTTGACAGGCTCCTTTAAGCCCCTGCCACCATGATGTACTATACCTTGAACTGTGAACTAAAGTGACTCCCTCTCTCTTAAGTTGCTTTCATCAGAGTATTTTTATTAACAGGAAAGGAAACCAAAATACATAACTAATCATTGGTTTGACTTTCAGTAGATTGTAAGGTAGGCTGTGTATCACTGTGAAAAGAACATAGAGTTTGGAATCAACAAAATCAGATCCAAACCCAGACTACAACATCTGCTACATGTTGCAAAAAAACCCCTAACTTTTCCATCTTAGTTTATTTAACTCTAAAATAATATCTTCGTATACTAAAGGGTTAATTCAGCAGTTCTGCAATGTCTAAAGCCTGCCTGTCCAAGTCTAAGAAAGGCCTGTCCTTTGCCCTACTCTGGGGGATAACATCTAAACTCTTGGAATACCTTGTGTATCAAGAGTATTTTTATTTACTTGAGGCCTTAGACCATTCCAGTAGTTTGTACAAATGTGGTTTATGCAAATTATAAAAGTGATCTTAGAGGACCTTAAGGTACGTTCTTTCTGAGCTTTTACAAGAATTAAAGGACATAGCTGATCTAAAGCCACCTACAACATCGGGACCATCATAGTTGCTTCTCTTTCTCACAGTTTTGTGATTCCTTCTGGCATTTATCAAGTTTTACACTGGTCTGCTTTCCTCTTTTTATCTCCCATGACCTGAGGCTGCATTTCTTAGTGACTGGACACACTGGAGATGTGTTTGTTCATTGAACATCCCGTTCTGACTTCCTGGTCCAACCCGGCTTCCCCTTTTGCTCAAAGCACCAACTAAGATGCTTGGAGGTGATCAGGATTAGATAAGGTCAGGAGGAAAGGATCTCCGTGATTGAATAAGGGGGCTTTGTAAGAAGAGGAGGACAGAAAACACCTAACTGCATGCTACTGTCTCCTGTCCTGTAATGCCTTGCACTACCTTGGGACTCTGCCAACAAGGAGATTACTAGGCATAGCCTCCAGGCCTTTGGCCCAGAATAAACCTTTCCAAAAAAGCTTCTATGTTTTTAGGTTATTAATTAACAAAATAAATGGACTGACAAAGCAAGAAATTAATAAAAATATGTTATCTACTGTAATAAAAGGTATTTAGAATATGAGTTATTGCATGACACAGGTGCACTTACATACATGCAGGCATAACACTCATACACATAAAATAAAAATAAATAAATAAAAAATAAAATATGAGTTGCTCTCATATTTTTTTATTTTTGACTGTGGCTGACTATGGTTAACTGAAATTCTAGAAAATAAAACCTCAGATGAGGTGGATGCTCTCAGGGAAGCAGCTCAACGAGGTGGCTTTGGCACCAGACAGACCAATTTCAGGGAGTGGATCCTTCACTTCAGAGCTGATGGCCTCAAGCTGGCTGCCCATGAGCACTCTGCTTCATTCATTGCCTACATAGCACGTGGTTATATAAAGGGCCACTACACAGGATTTTCAAAATAAGCAGATGCATCTGAAGCACTGGGGCTGAATGTGGCACAGAAGAGAACTATGGTCCTCACTTTTTTATTGCACTCAGAGGCAGGGAACATCTGGCTCAGTGTGCTTTGCCTTGCATTGACCTACATGCCTTAATTTAGTTTGAAGTAACCTATTTACCACTGCTGTTTTCATAAGGCTGATGCTAGTTGATATACTCTTCTATTTCACGACTAGGTCTTTATGGAGACAATGAAGCCAACAGATCCAGTTGAAGGGCATTGATTAATTATAAGACTAAAATGAAAACAAAAAAAGCCAGGAATGGTGGAACATGCCTTTAATCCTAGCACATGGGAGGCAGAGGCAGGTGGATTTTTGTGAGTTCAAGTCCAGCCTGGTCTACAGAGAGAGTTCCAGGACAGCTGGGGCTACAGGGAGACCCTGTCTTGAAAAAAAAAAAAGAATAAAATGAAGTAGTAGACCTTGATTTTTCTTTTTCTTCAATTTAGAAATTTATTCTGCTTAATCCACAAGTTTTATATAGCTTTGGTTAAAAATAATTAACAGCAAATAATTATTGCAAAGTCTAGGCCCTTCTAGCCTTCCAAATGCAAAATCTCTTAATTTTGTATGTATCCATGAATGGAAGCCATGATGTCTCATAAAACAGTTCCATATAATTGGAGGGTCCTCCCTGGGAATAGTTATTGCCTTTATAGAAGAGGGGGCTGGGAGGAAGAAGTAGGGAGGAAAACAAACAAACAGAATAGGACAAGATTCTAGTGTTCCAAGTCAACGCGTTACACATTTGTATAAGTCCCCAGTGTCCTGGTGAACAACATAGCATTGCTATCTTAGAAGCCTCTCTCCAGAGCCAAATCCTGCAACAAGAAATTTTGTGGAATTAAAACATTCATTTGGGCTGGAGAGATGGCTGAGAGATGGCTCAGTGGTTGAGAGCACTGACTGCTCTTTCAGAGGACCCAGGTTTGATTCCCAGGTTCAGTTCCCATGTTCGATTCCCACACTGTAGCTAAGAATGTTCTTTAAGCTGAGTGTGGTGGTGCATGCCTTTGGCCTTAGCACTCAGGAGGCAGAAGCAGGCAGATCTGGAGTTCAAGTCCAGCCTGGTCTCCAGAGTGAGTTCCAGGCCAGCTGGGCTATAGGGAGACCCTGTCTCAACAACAGCAACAAAATACAACAACAACAACAAAAAACATTCATTTGCATTTTAGTGGTACTTCTGCAGTGGTGTAATTTCTGGGCAAACTTGCAAACCATACAAAGTTGGAAACAATAATTTACCTGCCTGCTAAGACTCAAGTAAGAGAAAGTAAAGAAAAAGAGAGAGAGAGAGAGAGAGAGAGAGAGAGAGAGAGAGAGAGAGAGAGAGAGAGAACCCTCCGGGAATAGGCAAGGGCATTTAAAGGAATCATAAGAGCCAACAATATTCAAATGTCTCCCTTTTAAAAAATATTCTTTTTCTTAAGATATTTCAATCTAAATTAACGGCGGGTGTCAATGGGACAATATCAGTAACACACTGTGGGGACTTCTGAGCCCTCCCCTGAGTGTGGATGGCAGGTGCTTTTCCACCTGTCCTCCAGCTTCGCTTCAGTCCCCTTCTCGGCCTCCCTGGGTTCTGGTCCTGTCTCCCTCTTCCGATGCTGATTGTGTTGTTGCAGCAGGAATGGCTTCATGGGTTCCACAGCGGTGGCCCCAGCTTCCTTGTTCTATCTGTGCTCTTGTGTTTCTTGTCCTTTTTCTTTCCACCTCCTTCTCGATCCAAATCCTGGCAGGGAATGTGCTTGGTGATAGGCTCTTAGCCTTTTTGACCAGTACCATGGATGACCAGTTTGGGGAGGGTGACAGCCTGGAGCACAGATGGAGATGCTGGAGGCAATTTAGAGGCTGGCTCAGAAGATCTGGAGACAAATCAGGAAGATGAAATCCGAAGGAGATGGGGTCTGCCCTCATTGGAGTGATGATGCTCCCCTTCTAATGTCAGGGGGACCTGAGGTCTGAGGAGCTCCAGGCAGTGGGGAGGGCAAATGCTGCTTGTTTGTTTGTAGTGACTGGGCATTCGGACAGAGCAGCTTGAAGAAGACCCTTTCCTATGATTTGAAAATGAAGAGGATGAATGTCTCTTGGTCACTGGGGAGCTTCTTTGGGAGGCAGAGAACTGGAGATCTGATGCTTTGATGGAGTGGGGGACATTTGTGTCTCCAAGGAGTTTGGGGGAGGGGTAGAGATGGGGAGAAACAGGAAGTGGGGCAGAGGGAGGGAAGGAGAGGGAGGGAAGGGAAGGAGTGTTAGAAACGATTACATTGGAATTGACCAGGGTGACATGAAAGTGAAAGATGAGACCGGCCTGGGGAACAGATGATTCTTTATTGAGCACAATGAAGGACCACAGCTCCTCTGCGGGTTGGAAGCTGAAGCACTGTAGTCCTTTTTATATGGGTTGAAGGCTTGGGACAATAAGTGCTGGTCCTACAGTTTGGGGCTTTGGGACAATGAGTGCTGGCATATGTTTTCCCAGACAGCACAGTCACTGGGTTGAGAGTTTGGGTTTCGCACAGTTTCCAGGTTGGGGGTAGCTCAACTTACCTGGGGCTTTCCAGTATGAACCATTTATCCTTCAGGAGTGGGGAGGGGAGGAGCACTTCCTTGTTGCCTTGGGGGGAGGGACTTCTTTGATCACTTTTTAGTCACTGGTGATTGCTATTGTTTGCCAATCTGCATCTGAGGCAAGTCTCTTTTTGGCTTTTACTGTGTTCCTGAAGTACTGGGTGAACAGAAATGTCTCTGCCCCTTGTCTATTTCACATTCTTCTTCTGGGATCTCTTTGGTCGCTCATCTTTCTGAGGTGGAAGAGGAGCCAGTCAGATGAAGACCTGCTCTGGACTGGTATCTACACTGCACAGAATCAGCCTCAGCCATCTTGCTGCCTTTCTGTTCTTCTGAGTCAGATGATTCTGCTTTTCTAGGCTTGAACCATTCTAGTGAAGGTGGCTGTCTTTTCTAAGTGCATCTGTGTTTTGTCTCTTTACCTGAAGTCCTCCCTGGAGGACACAGAAATATGACTTTACTTGAATGGTTTGACTGTTGGGTGGTAGGGAATGATGAGTTTTGGGTGGTGGATGCTACTGGAGAGGATGGCCCATGAGTTTCTCGAGGTGGGCTGGATGTCCTCTTGGGAGCATTCTTTGGTGGTGACCAAGAATGAGATGAAGACTAGGAGGAGGTTCAGCCAGCCAAGGATGCTGATGCGCTCCTCCATCTCCCTGGCGACCTGCTTCTCCTGTGTCTTGGAGGAGGAGGCATTTGCTTTGGTGGAGTTCTTCATCCAGAAGGCCGCCTTGTAGGCAGATATATTGATTGGGTTCCATGTTGCTGCTTTGGTCTAGTATGAGAAGGAGATCCAGAACACATCTGTAACCTTGATTGGAACATGTCCAAGACCTTGGCCAAGTCCTTTCATTTTCCTTTTTGGAATTTTTTTCTGGAGAATGTTCTTTAGGCTCTGGTACATATTAAGCCAGGTGCACGCCTTTAATCCTAGCACTTGGGAGGCAGAGGCAGGCGGATCTTTGTGAGTTCAAGGCCAGCCTGGTCTACAGAGTGAGTTCCAGGACAGCTGGGGCTACAGGGAGACCCTGTCTCAAAAANAAAAAAAAAAAAAAAAAAAAAAAAGATGGGAGTTTTCAGTAAGTCGTGGCCTGGTAGACACAGCCTCTTCTATCAATGATTCTCTCATTTTCTCTGAAGGTTCTGGAAGCTCAGGAGTTTTAAAATCTTTTCATGTGGGTAGGGGAAGGACTCCTGTTCTTTGTTCTGTGACCTGGAGATGAAGAATGACTCTGCTTTCTTTCCTGAGGAGAAGATTGTCAAAAATAGAGATCTGGATTTGGGTCTTGGGCTTGGAGACCTCCCCACTTTTTTTCTGCGGTTTCCATGTTCTTCCTTATCTTTACCTTCCTTTTGCTTTTTGGAGGTGCTATTTTTCATGCTCGTTTGTCTATGCTTTATTTCCTCTTTCTTCAGTTCTAGGAAGCAGAAGAGACTCAGCCAATGTTTCCTTCTTTACTTAATAGCAGGGACCACAATTCTTCCACAAATTCTCTAAGATTTTCCCATTAAAAAAACTCAGTCCCACTGATTTGCATAATTTTGGAACACACACACACACACTGCATCATCAAGGGAGTTGTATCAGGCTGACACTGGGACACTCACTCTGCTCCAACCTAATGAGGTGATGGTGCTGCACTTTGGACACAAGAACCGACTTCCATTTTGGCTTAGCCTTCACTTCCAGTTGTTGAATATAAACTCAGTCATATCATCTTCAAATCCAAGGATTTCAGTGACTCCTTTTCTTATCCAAGACTTTTAACCTCCAAACTTACTTTGTTTATGTTCACCTCTTTTCCTAGTCATTCTGGGAATTCCAAGTACTTCAGTAGTTTTTCTGTGTGTTACTGAACTAATCATGCTATTCCGTACTACTTCTATGGAGAGGTTGGCATCCATCTTAGGTCTTGCTCAGAGATTGCTCTTGGCTTTTCTTCACAGAAAAACAAGAGTTTCAGGTTCAAGTGAAAAGATAGGGGTATTTTGTTAGAGTCTTAAAGGAATCACTGAAGTTCCGAGATCATGACACATTTGTGAGAGACTATAATGTTAACTATATGAATCTTTTTTCTTCATAAAACCTTTAAAGCCATGTATCTCAATGGCAATGGGTAAAGGGCGATGTACAGTATAATTCTACTCAAACGGATTCTCCACATGGAGCCATGACTTCACCAACTGCCTGCCCAGAGTTCACCTGCAGTGGCTTTCTACAGCTCTCCCTGCAGTCCTCCCTTCTGGCAAGCGGTCCCCGGTGGCATTCTGACTTGCATTTTCTTTTCTACTTATCCTTATCCAATGTCTACACACTAGTGAAAGCACAGATTAAAGCACCTATAATACCATAGGAACATATTGTAATTCTAGGATCTTGATTTCTTTGGTTTATACTAGTTCTTCCTCTGAATTTATTAAATTGACTATTGATGGAGAATCATAAATTGTGTGTGTATGTGTGTGTGTGTGTGTGTGTGTGTGTGTATTGGGGGAGGGTATGGTTCTGTTGTGTGGAGAACCTTCAAATGAGTCACAGTTGTGGGGATACCATCCTCTATAATTTCTCTGTTTAGTTTTCATAGTTTGCAGAGGCATCTAGCAGCATTATTATAGAATGGTAATGCATTAGTCACTTTTCTGTTGCTGTGATAGAAACATCACGACCAAAGACCAAAGAACTTATAAAAGGAAGAGTTTATTTAAGCTTACAATTCCAAGGGAATTAGAGTCCATCGTGGCGGGGAGGCATGGTGGTAGGAGGTACCAGAGCAGGAGCAGACAGAAGAGCTTTACATCTTTAAGGAGGCACAGGAAGCAGAGAGCAAATGCAGATCCAGCAAGGCTTAAGAACTCTCTCAGCCGGCCCCCCAAATGCTTCCTCCAGCCTGGCCGCACCTTCTAAGACCTCCCAAACCAATGCCACCAACTGGGGACAAAATGTCTGAATACTTGGAGCCTATGTGGGACATTCTCATTCAAACCATCACAGGTGATATACCGTCACAGGTGATATAATGTTTATTCCGTGGCAGGCACCACACCAGTCTCATTCTCAGCAGCACATCACTCTTTACAATAGCTGTGTGAGGTGGCTATTAGAACTAGCATGACTGCTTTACCAATGAGGAAACCAGTGCTTAAAGGTGTTCAGTGATGTCATACTTGCCAATTGCTCCCAGCCAGTCAATGGCAGATTCTGTATCTGGAAATAAATCAGCTTTGGAGGATCACAGCAGTAGGGGTCTTGTCATCTCCGTGGCTTATCTCAAAAGTCCGGAAAGTAAAAATGTACTCCTCTATGAAAGATAAATGGGGCTTGCTGGCTCGTGCCAGCCGTTTATTTAGCACCATGGTGCCTTAGATAGTCTTAACTTTCCAAGGCATATTTTCCTTCAATTCATTATACACTTGTTCAGGGAAAGGCCCACTTTAGACATTTATTTATTTATTTATTTATTTATTTATTTATTTATTTAATTTATTCGTGTGTGTGTGTGTGTGTGTGTGTGTGTGTGCATTTACCACAGCACACATGTGGAGGTCAGAGGACAACTAGGCAGAGTTAGGTTTTTCTTTCCACTATGCTATGTGGAGACTGGGGACTGAACTCAAATTATCAATCCCCACCTTTACCATCTCGCTGGTCCCCAAAGCCTGCTTTGATACCTTGTATACTCCACAGTGACTAACCTAGTAGCTTGAAAATAATAACAAAGTATTTACTAGTACTTTTTGCTTTGTATTGATTTAGTTGCTTGGATTCACTTTGAAGACTCCTGTTTGCTTAGCGGAGGTCACAGGCTGACCCAGAGTGACCTAGGTGAAGTCCTCTGGCTGGGTTGTACTTGGCCTGGGAAATCACTTCAGACTGTTGTTATGGAAGTCTAATCAGTGCAGTGTTGGTTAAAGAGTACATCTAGGGAATAATTCTTCTTCTTCTTCTTCTTCTTCTTCTTCTTCTTCTTCTTCTTCTTCTTCAGTATTTTTCAAGACAGGGTTTCCCTTTAAGTCACAACTGGCCTGGAGCTCACTCTGTAGACTAGGCTGGCCTTGAACTCACAGAGATCCGCCTGCCTCTGCCTCCCAAGTGTTAGGATTAAAGGCGAGCGCTACCACACCGGGCTCTTATTATTATTTTTAATGGACAAAGGAATTCTTTGGCAATCTTTTGGTTTGAGTTGAAGAAAAGCCAGAGAATAAGTGGCTTTTCTGATTTCTTGTTATAAATGGTATTTTAATTCTAGTTACCACCATTGGAACAGATTGCACAATATATGATACTATGTAATTTCAAAGGGAAAATTAGTTTCTATGGAGAATAAAAAATACTTGCATGAGTTGGAAAGATGGTTCAGAAGCTGAGAGTACTGGCTGCTCTTCCAGAGGACCTGGGTTCGATTCCTATTACCCACATAGCAGTTAACAATTTGTAACTACCATTACAGTGGATCCAATGCCCTCTTTTGGTCTCTATGAACACCGCATGTGCATGGACTACCCATATGATGCAGGCAAAATAATCGTATATGGAAAAATAAAAATAAATTACTTTATATAAAATACTTTCTATAAATCTAGCCTCATGAAATAATATCAGTTGAATGAACCTTTTTTACTTCCACTCACCAAATTTAGAAAGTCACTAATAAAACCAAACCCATGTGACTTCCTGATGTCCAGCACAAAGATAGAATGGTAGAACAGTGACAGATGGGATACGTGCTGAGGTTGTGTGCAGGCTCAGATGAAGGAGGGCTCCTGACTCCTGATGTCTAACAGAGATAGGAGGGAGAGGCAGCATCTGTGCTAAACAATTGGTGTGTATTTTCTTGGTTTATTTTCCATGGCTGTAAGAGAATACCAGACTGAGTAATTTATTTATGAATAGTAGAAGTTTATTAGGTTCATCATTCTAGAGTCTTGAAGGTTTAAGAGAATGGCAGCCGTCTCTCGTGAGGACCCCTGTGCTACGTCATAACATGGTGGGACAGCGCCTGCAACATTTAGAAAGAAAATCACACCAAATTCATCCATTTTGCCAGGAACCCACTGCCATGATAACTAACTCTCATTTGCAATAATGGCACTATTCATTCAGGAGGACAGACCAATCACCTCTTAATGACCTCACTTCTTCATATTGTTACAGTGGCAATTAAATCTCACCCTAGGGTTTGAAGGGGACATTTGAGCCACCTATACTGTATTTTGAGTTTTTTCTAAGTAGCTGAATCAACTTACCTTGATTCATGGTCTCTCCAAATTTCTTCTCTTAATAAATGAAATGCACCTACAAGATGGTTTAATGTGATTACCAGAGAGAGAAGTAATGTATAGATCACAACACTAAGTTCTCATTTTAGTTTCCTTGGGACAGAATTTTAATCTTTTAGACTTAACAAGAAACGAAGATGATTAATTCAAAATTGGAAGAGGGGATCACAAAACGGATCTTCAGCACTCCTTGCCTGTGCTGTTTGTGTCTTGCAAACCAGCTCTCATGTCAGTGAAAATATACTTTGACGGTAAGCATCACTGCCAGAATTGGAGTATTGTGACAGAAATTGGGACAAGAATAATCTGTGCTGTCTTCTTTTTGTATATGCTTTGATTCAGGAACAACTGTCATCCAAACCCAATTTCAGAATAATTATTTTTTGAAAGAACACTAAATATTAAAGAAGGGGTCACAGCTTGAATTTCTGATCCACGGTCAGATTTATTGAGAAGATCGAAGAACTGACACTTGCAACGTTCTTGTTCCCTTGTCGCCCTGGGAAACTGAATGTAGAAATGATTTCCACAGGGTCTGGACTGTCTTTGGTCCTGATGCAATATGTAGGGTTCACAATAAAGGTTCATTCCCAAGATTCTGAAGTACGTAGGGCTCTGTAAGAGAAGGCGTCATGAGTTTGCTATCTTCTAATTTTATTTAGAAAATATTTTCTTTTTTCAACCTAATCTTTATCTTTTATTTAATATTAATTTCAGACAGTTTACTATTAGTAAAAACATTTGAAGATAATTTTTAGCATTTTTATTTACAAACTGTGAAATGAATAATGATTATATGTTATTGATTCTCGAAGGAGCCAATACACCTTGTCTTTTTCTAATAGTCACTAAATACCTTTTTGTTTAATTAAAAAAATTTTTTTTATTAATTTTTATTTATTTCTGTATGTGTATGAATGTACTGTCTGCATGCAAGTCTGTGCACCCGTGTCGTGCAATGCTGCGGAGGTCAGAAGAGGGTCTCAGATTCCCCTGGAACTGGAGTTCTCCTGGAATTGGAGTTTCAGATGGTTCTCGGCCGCCATGTGGGTGCTGGGGATCGAACCCGGGTCCTCTGTAAGAGCGGTCGGCGCTCTTAACTGCTAGGCCATCTCTCCAGCCCCCACTAAATACCTTTTTTAATGCTTATGTTCTTATTATCTGCAAAGTCTGTCCTCTTTCAGTTACTTATAACTGTTAACATTACTATCATCCTCTTTCTATTCAGTTATTTTACTATATTCTATTGTTCCTGGTATTTATTGCTACCCCTCAACTCACTTACAAACCTAAGTTTATGATCCTGCTTTGTAGATGGGAAGAACTAAACTGGGCAGTTTTTGCTTGAGCATTTTCATGCAGTTACTCTCAGATGTCAGTGGGGCTGCCGGTCACCTAAAGAATCCTCTGGGCTGGGGTTGAAGTGGCTCCTTCACAGGCTTGAGCTGAAGCAGGTATGTGCTGAGAAGTCTCCTGGGGTGAGGACCAGAGCACCAGTATGCAGTCCCCTGTTGCTGCTTGAGCTTCTCCTTGAAAGGCAGCTGTATTTTGAGAACTGAGCATCTCAAGTACCAGTGTTCCTCAGGTGGGCGGTGTGGTTCTATGTCTATCTCCACAGTCCTTGTGAGCTTGAGAAAATGTACATTGTGCTGTTATTGGATAAACTATTTTTCTAGATGTCAACTTGATTCATTTTGGAAAAGAACAAGCAGTCCATGAAGTCTGGGCAAAGGCCTCAAGATTTTTTATGAACCAGACTTGAAAGTCTGAGAGTTCTGTTTCTCTCAGAGTATACTGGGCAATCACCAAATTCAGGCCAGCCTTCACAGATGGGAAGTAAGACTTCATTTTTTGGTGAAAGACTGATGATAGTATCACATTGTGGAAGAATGTTTGAAGTGGGAGTTATTTCCAAGAAACTGTTTTGCCAAGCTAATTTCTCTCTCCCTCTACCTACTTTGTCTTCCCTCCCCTCCCCTCCGCTCCCCTCCCCTCCCCTCCCCTCCCTCCCTCCCTCCATTCCTTCCTTCCATGTTTGGGATTGAATCCAAGGCCTTGTACATACTAGGGAAACACTCTACATCCCAAGCTCAACATTCATTCTTCAAAAAAGCTATTTTATTTAAGCAGCACTAATAGTTATGGTAGGTTACTTTAGCATAGACACATGTTTGGATATGTTAATCCATGAATTACAATTTTCCCCCTGTTAAATATGACAGGGTCTTACTGTGGCTTATAACATCTCCTAACCTGTAGAGGGTGTAAGCTTGTGGCATCAGCCATGGGTTATTTCTCCAAGGGGAGAGCCAATGGCCAATTAGATTTGGGATATACAGGCACATGGCTGCCTCTGCTGCACAGTATTTCCA
>VZQC01002141.1:0-153445 GCA_009823505.1 Rhizomys pruinosus | reverse complement strand
AAAAAAAAAAAGGCTTAGAAAAAAAAAAAAAAAAAAAAAGCAAAAAAGCTATTTTATAATTAAGTGTGTGTGTGTGTGTGTGTGTGTGTGTGTGTATGTGTGTGTACCCACAAGAGTCAAAAGAAGGCATGGGATCCCCTTGAACTGGAGATACAGATGGTTGTGAGCTGCCTGATATGGGTGCTGGGACCTAAACTCTGGTCCTGTGCAGGAACAGCAAATGGTCCTAATGGCTACAGTGCCAATTTACTCTTTTCAAATACATGAGTCATATTCTTCAGCTTAAAAATTTCTTTTTTTTTTTTTTTGGAGTGGCTAAGCCATTGGGAGATAAAAATCAAATTTCTTAGAAACTTCAACATTTTTAGAAGAATGAAATTAAGCTGAAAGAAGATGTACAGCTATTTTCAGAGGACAAATAGTTCTGGACATGGGAAAAGAGCATTGGGTTCAAATTAGGAGTTTGGAGCTTTAATCCTGAGGCTCTTGAAGTCTTCGTTACAACACTGAAGAAGCCACTTTACTGCCAACCATCCTAATTCTCAATAATTATTAAGATGAGCTCTTTTCTACTTTCTTTTTCCTGGCTGCACACTGGAATCAAATGAGAATAATTAAAGCAAAACAAACAAATACCAAGAAACAGTCCAGAAATTTGGAATGGGAGCAAGGAAACCAGGATCTGTGTCTCAGACCCCATCAGTCAGGGCTGAGTCTGGAGCTGTGTGGGTGACACCTGTAATATTGACAATGCTTCACTCCTGTCTTTGGTATTCCAGTTATGGCCATTGAGTGCACAACAGGGTCACCTGGTAATGTATTATTTCAGAAATGCAATTAAATTGACGTGGGATGGGAAATAGTTACCGGTTGCTTACACAAAGCTCTGCAGATTACTTCAATAGGAAGCTGGAGTTTCTAACTTCTGCCTCAGAGACTTGATTTTAAACTTCAGTGTGCATCGGAATCACCTCAAGGGCCCAGCTTTAGAGTTTCTGACTCAGTCTGCCCAAGGTAGTGTCGAAATGTACATTTGTGTTGAGTTCATGGGTGAAACTGATGTTGCTTTGGGGACTGTGTTTGAACATCATTGTCTTAGAGAACTTTGGTAGTGTAGAGATATTATTAATGACATTGGGGTGCAGAAACTTTAGGAGAGTTTGTGGGAAAACCCCTAGAACAGCACACCTCTGGTTAGAGTGTGTTTCACAGGGGTGATGGGATTGAAGTGTTCATTTGGCCTCTCTTTCTTTCTTTCTTTCTTTCTTTCTTTCTTTCTTTCTTTCTTTCTTTCTTTCTTTCTTTCTTTCTTTCTTTTCGGTCTTTTTGAGACAGGGTCTCCCTTTAGTCCTAGCTGGCCTGGAGCTCACTATGTAGACCAGGTTGGCCTTGAACTCACAGAGATCCACCTGCCTCTGCCTCCCGAGTGCTAGGATTAAAGGTGTGTGCCACCATGCCCAGCTCATTTGGCCTTTCTAAAAGATGCCCAGACGATGCCCACAGTCCCTATAGAGAGAGACTATTGTTGAGCAACAATACACTTGTATAATAGGAAATCAATCTGTAGCTATCATCACAAGGCTAAAATCAGCCATCGGGCCAGGTAGAAATCCACTTGTGAGTTAGCACTGTAAACACAATTGAAAAAGTGCCAGAAGAAGTCAAAACACAGCTAGGGGGTCTGCAGGGCTGTATGGTTGTGAGCCTGCCATCTGGCTGACCTGGGTCTTTAATGGGTCTTTGATTGCTGCACAGTCTTGCTTTTTTTTGGTGGTTTTTTTTTTTTTTTTTTGAGACAGGGTCTCCCTGTAGCCCTATCTGGCTTGGAACTCACTATGTACACCAGGCTGGCCTTGAACTCACAGAAATCCACCTGCCTCTGCCTCCCAAGTGCTGCAATTAAAGGCATGCTTGCTTTTTTATGAATTAAAAATTTAAATTTATTTTATGTGTATGGGTGTTGTACCTGCATGTATGTAAATGCACCCATGTTGACCAAACCCTGTGGAGGGCAGACGAGGTGTCAGATCCTTTGGAACTGAAAATATAGACCGTTAGTTGCCACATGGGTCCTAGGAACCAAATCCAGGTCTTCCGCAAGAGCAGCTGGTGCGCTTATCCTCTGAGCCAACTCTCCAGCCCCAATTTTTTTTTTCTTGTTACAAAAATTATTGTGTATATTGTATGTGAGGGGCATGGAAAGCACACAGAAGAACAGAGATAGCCTCCTTTAAAAATTACTTTGACTCAAAATATAAAGTCTTCAGAGTAGGTGGCAATGCCACTGACTTTTGAGAGCTTGGGAAGTTCACCAGCACCACAATCCGTGCTCTGAGACCTGAAATACCATCAGAGATTCAGGAATGTTTACACAAAAGTGCCCTTGGGAAAAATTATTATCATTTGATTTGTGTTCTGAACAGCAACACCCTAGATGCTGGCATGCTTGTGGCACCTTTGGGAAAGATGTCTGTCCTTGGCCTCATCCCCAGAGATTCAGTCTACATTTGAAAATCTGCAGGATTATTCTCCCATGTAGCATCAGCGGAGATCCTTTGTCTTAGTGGTACCAAGCAACCGCAGTCTTTCTGTTGAAAACAGCACGGGCCCCACTGAAGCCAAGTGGTGCAGGAAGCAGCGGAAAACATATTTGGTGGGTTTTGGTTTATTACTTCTGCTACTAAACTTTGGTAAAACATGGCTGTGTCTGTGGAATTGGCATGCCATTATTATTATTGAGATAGGGTTTTGTTAGACAGCCCAAGCTGGCCTTGATCTTCAATCCTGCTGCCTAGTTGACATGGGTTATTAATAACAGAATCCCCATGCTGCTGTTGTCACAGTTAAGTGACATACATGAAAATACCTTGTAATTTTAAGGCACTGGACAAATACCGTTGTTTATAATAGTTGAATTATGGGGAAGTTAAGTTCTGATGGTGGGAAGCAGACAAGAATGCCATCAGTCCTATTCGACGAGCTATCTTTACATGTATTTTATTTTATTTATTTTAAAAAATTATTTTCATGTGTATGAATGTACTTTCTGCATGTAGGCTGGTGCACCCATGTTGTGCAATGCCATGGAGGTCAGAAGAGGGCATTGGATTCCCCTGGAACTAGAGGTAATGATGGTTCTTAGCTGTCATGTGGGTGCTGGGAATTGAACCCAGGTCCTCTGCAAGAGCAGTCGGCCCTCTTAACCACTGAGCCATCTCTCTAGCCCCAACATGTATTTTAAAACAAGCAAAATGAAAATGGAGATTATTTGGCCTATAGAAGCAGGGTTTCTTAGTCTCAGCGCTATTGATATTTGGGGCTGGACTCCCTTGATGTAAGAAAGGAAAAGCTTCTCCTTGTAGGGAGTGTAGCAGCACCTCTGGATTCTACCCCCTAGATGCCATTCATAACCTTCTCCTCTCCAATTTTAACATCTAGAAATATTTTCAGAATTCTCAAACCTTTCTCAGAAGAAGAAAACATTGAATATCTGTTTCTCTATCCTATTTATCAAAAATAGAAAATATAATTTAGGACATTAGCATGGAATTAATGGCCATACATGGAACACTTCAATATATGCTTCATTAGTTGTTCTGTGTATATTATATGTTATAGGTGGCTCAGGAAGTTACTATTGTCTTATGTACTGAGAAACTACTTCCCACTCTTTGTTGAAACAGGGTCTCTCCGCAGCCCATGGTAGCCTCCAGCTTGAGTTCCTCCATGCCAGGATGACTGGCGTACACCGCTGGATCTGGTCCCTTTCCACTCCTTGTTCTTGTTCTCTGTCCTGGTTTGCTTTCTATTGCTGACAGATAAAACACTGGCCAAAAAAGGGGAAGAGTTTATTGCATCTTATACTTCCAAGTGACATTTCATCACTGAGGGAAGTCAGGCAGAAGCCTGGAAGCAGGAACTAAAGCAAGGACCACCAGGAACACTGTTTACTGGCTTACGCCTCTGGTTGGACTTAGCCTGCTTTTTTATATAATTTTTATATTGTTATTAAACTTTTTCCATAGGTAATACATCATTTCTCAATCAAATCTAGAATCACTTCCTTTTCCATGCCCTCCAATCCCACCCAAGTCCCTGCACTCTGCCGTACATGTCCTGTATCCTTTTCTGAGTCTTTCCAGAGTTTCTTTTTTTAGTTCTTTTGTTGTTGTTCTCTCCAACTTGTATTGCTACAGTATATATACATATATATATATTCATACAGAGTTATATATGTAGATATATAACTCTGTATGTATACATATATATACATATATACATACATATATATACATATGTATGTATACATATGTACATATATAACTCTGTATGTATATATACATATATACATACATAGTTATATATGTACATATATAACTCTGTATGTATATACATAGTTATATATGTACATATATAACTATGTATGTATATGTTATATATGTACATACATGCATACATGCACATATCACTTGAATTGGAGGATTTTTTTTTTCCTAAAAGATGTCATGTTTTCCTTAAGGAAGTGCTCAAAGGCTCCTCCTTGGCAATCCAAAACAACTATCAATCCTGCACTTTTGCCCCACACTGGGGCCTTTCCCTCCCATGATCCCCCAAATGAAGTCCAGTAAGCATGCGTCCTGTCTTGATCCCCCTGCACTGGCCTCCATATACAGCCCAGATAGTCCAACAATGGCAGTCTATATTCCAAGGAGGCTGATATCTCCTTAGCTGTTTAGTCCACAAGCTGGTTATCTCAGTAGTCCCCATCTGGCATTGAAGGTTTGGAGGATTCTTAGAGAGACATGAGTGCTCAGTCCATATTGGAGGGTTAAAAAGCTGTGTCTCATGTTTTTTTTTTTTTGTTTGTTTATTTTTAAGGGATTCCACAATATAATGACACAGTTGTTTGCAGATAACATTGATGTTACTCAGTATGTCATACAATTAGGTAATTGGTGCATTTTGCAAGTATCTATGTCCAAATTTTGAACAACCCAAGGTTCCCATAGTCCAGTTGGAGAAGCTTGTATGCACAGGCATGTTGATCAATTAGGAGTCCAGACTATATTCCTGTAGTCTCATGATTCACCCCTATCTCTCCGCAGCCCTTACAATCTACCACGCCTCCTCTTCCGCAGTTTGTTCCCTGGGCTTTGGGAAAGGGGCACAAGTGGGTGAGAAGAAAACAGTCTAATTTCTTTGGAGTTGTCATTTTGGACTCCAGTCTGTTCAGGTTGTTTCCCTTCATGGATTGACAGCTTTCCCAGTGATACCCTTTTTAGTCATACTAACAAAGCACAAGCTATTGGATGTACAGGCATTTAAGCAGTACCACTTATTATGTCAAGCTAAGCTGTGAGCATAGACACAGATGCTTGGATGGTATGCTAATCCGCAAACTGTGGTTTCTCTATAAAGGGTGACAAGTTCTTATTGTGGCTTATAACATCTCCTAACCACTAGAGGACATAAGCTTGTGGCATCCGCTGTGAGTTATTCCTCCAAGGAGAGAGCTAATAGCCAAATAGATTTGGGATATATATAGACACTTGGCTGCCACTGTTGCACAGTATCTCCAGGCTGTTGAGGTGTAGCTGATATTGACGGAGGAGTCTTGCTTGTCTCAGGGAGACCAATATTTTGCTGTATTGCTTTAGTGGCCTTTGGTAACACTCTCTGGCATTTCAGAGGCCAGTTGTACGCTAGCAAGTGACGTCTCATAACATTTTTTCATGCTCACACCAGGTCTTCGACAACAGGGACTTACTGCCTTTCTCCTTGCATATATCACATTTATAGGCAAAAGGCCTTTATAATTGGGGGGGGCGGGTTTGAATCCCCTAGCCAACATCTCCTAGGCAGAATAATTCATTGCTGATGTCAGAGCTTTCCTGTAGTAATATATTTTGCTTAATTACACAACTTATAAATATTTTACTATTGAATTTGGCTCTAGGTAGAGAATTATCCTTTCACAGTTCCTATGCCTATCAGTCAATTAAAAAAGGGTAGTTATGCCTGTTTTATAGGAAATTACCACTGTAACAGTTGACTCTAATTTACAGTTAGGGAGTGGTTTCATTGCCATCATGTTTTTCTTTTTCCTATAAAGGGGAGAGGTAGGAAGGTTTCTCAGTATCTGGAAGGTAAGTCTCATGTCTTTTGAGGCGTGCCAAAAGCGGTGGCAGCCTCAGAGTTGATGTACTTGCCAGTAAGAATTGAAGACATTAGCCTGCTATCTTATACTCTGGTTTCTCTTCAGATTGTATAAATCTTTCACCTTTTAGCCTGCTTTCTTATACAACCTTGGACCACCTGTCCAGGAGTGGTCCCACTAAGAATGGGCTGGGCCCTCCCACATCAATTAGAAATTAAGGAAATGCTTCATAGACATAGTCAAAGACCAATCCAATGGAGGAAGTGCCTCAATTGAAGTTCCCTCTTACCAGGTGTCAGGTCAACGACTGCAGCCCTCTGGCACATTCTCTGTAGAACTCACTGAAAGGGCTACTCCCTCATTTGTTGGCAGTGAAGGAAACAGATATTTTGGGAGTGCTTGTCATGTATTAATCTGATGTCTCACGTGTCTTCATCACTTTGTCCTAACAGCACCTCTGCATGAGCACCCCCATATCTCAGCCACAGAGGCTGACAACCATTAGCAACTTTTCCAGAACCACACAGCTGCCAAGTCACTGAGGCGTTTCCCAGTGTCAAGTCTGCGTCCTCCTGCCACAACGCTCTCACTCGTGGGGTGGGCTTTATAATATTTGAAACTTCAAGTTGCTATTTGATATTCTGAGGCCTCTGAGTGTTCTAAAAAAAAAAGGGAAGTGGGAGGGGGCTGGAGAGATAGCCTAGCGGTTAAGAGCGCCGACCGCTCTTGCAGAGGACCCGGGTTCGATTCCCAGCACCCATATGGCAGCTGAGAACCGGCTGTAACTCCAATTCCAGGAGAACTCCAGTTCCAGGGGAATCCGACACCCTCTTCTGACCTCCGCGGCATTGCACGACACGGGTGCACAAACCTACATGCAGACAGTACATTCATACACATACAAAATAAATTAAAAAAATTAAAAAAAGGGAAGTGGGAAAACAATTGTTAGCTCAGTAGTTCTCAGAGTTGAGTGCTGCTTGGTGAGCTCCCAGGATTAAGCCTTTTGGGGTCAACTCCTTCTACCTTTTGTCTTTTGGTATAGGGTGAGAACTTTCTAAACACTGGAGCCTCCTGTTGGTTAAGCAAAGCAGACATCAAGGCTGCCATGGAAATCCAAGTACTAGGGGGCCCAGAGCCTGAAGCTGGAGTTCCATAGACTCAAATAGCCTCCTGAAATTCTACCTAACATTCCAGGTAACGTAGTAATGTCTGTGCTGTTCAATGCATTGTGGTTAATTATATGGCACAATGGCCCAACTATTGTAAAGGATACACTGACTAAGAGGAAAATTACATTAGGGATGTCTCATTTGATCAGACATGCCATTTTCTCTCTCAAAAGGCCAGAGCTTAAAATCATCCCTCAATCAGGAGAGAACCACAGGGGAGAGGGGTTCTGACAATGTCATAAATGGAGAAATGAACCACAGAGTATAGTTACACGATCTGTAATGAAAGTGAAAATAAGCTGAGTATTTTTAAAGATTAGATCTAAAGTCTAAGCAACCACAGTGTTGTGTAGCACTTTTTTTTTTTTCAAATGGCATTTGTACAAATACCAGTGAGGTAAAAAAAAAAAGCCTAAATTGTGTAGTTGTCACTTTTTGAGCACAACTTTTCAAGTAAACAAGTTTGGTTATGAAATTAGTTTAAAGTATGTTTATAAAGTTTAGAAAGATCCACATAGGATAAAAAGAATAGCACTAAGAAGGATAGAACTCTACAATGTATACTGTATCAATGCAAGTCTACGCCTCAGCATTTGGCAAATAATTATACTGATTGGACATCTAAAGAAAAAATAACGTGCTGTATTTCCACACGTGACACAATGACAAAGTAGCATATTCTGGCTCCTTTGATCTTTTGTTCCCAAGTCTCATGGCTAAGTTTTAAGTACAGACAAGGGATTTGTGAGTTATTATTTTTCATCAGGGACTACTGGTCTTCCAAGGGACCAAGAAACCACATCAAGGAAAGGAGATTTTACAGGCTCTTTAGATGATTCACTTGAGAGAGATGATTTAGGAAACATCAGACTCATCTGCAAATGAAGAAACTACAGTTAAAGAAGAAGTAGAGTTTTATAAATAGCAAAGGTGTATAACTGAGCTATCCTGTGGAAACTGCAGGGAGAGAGCCTTCAGCCAGACTCCTAGGCTGCTGCTTTGTGAAGGGATGGGCTACATGAGGAGCTGTCGTTTGCAGTCACGTCAGGCTTAGGTGTGCTTGGTCCTTCATTCATTCCTCATTCAGTCTCTCAAACAATTTCTTGTGGCAACTATGTGCCAGGCGTCTTTGAAAGTTTTGAGAATATACTCACAGATGAAAAGGGCAAGCGGGGTGTATACTGAAGAATAGCAAGGAGTGGATTAATAAGTATTTCAGGGCCAGGTTAGAAAATGCCATCCCGTGAAGAACCAGCTTAATACATGTTGCAGGTTTTGGAGGCTTTACCTGGATGCTATAGTCCAAAGCACCCATAGACCAAGGGCTCAAAGGCTGAATTCTACTCATTGTCTACTTTTGTAAATAAAGTTACATTGGAACACAGCCACAATCAATTGCTCTGTGTTGTCAGTAGGTAATTTTCTGCTTCAGTGACAGAGTTGAATCTCTGGCAGACATACTATGAGACATAGAAACTGGGCTGTTTGCAGTCTTATGTTTTATGACAAAAGATCCCAGCTATGGACAGAGCATAAACACTCATGGATGGGTGCCAAGAAGGCGTTATTTACAGATGCTGAAGCCTGAATAGTATGTCATTTTTGTGGGTCAAGAAACATTCTTTTTCATTTAAAGTTATTTATTGATATATTTTTATGTGCATGAGTGTTTTGCCTGCATGTATGTAAGTGGACCACAAGTGTACAGTGCTTGTGGAGGCCAGAAGAGAGTGTTGGATTCCCCTGGAATTGGAGTTTTCAACAGTTGCTAGCTGCCATGTGAGTTCTGGGAACCAATTTGGGTCCTCTGCAAGAGCAGAGAGTGTTCTTAACTGCTGAACCAGTTTCTCCAGCCCATTTAATTTTTTCTTCGTCTTACAACCTGAACAACATTATTGTTATATTTCTGTTTATCTGAAAGCAACTATGTTATTATAATGTAAATCTGTTAACGAGCTCTAGAATCAATTCACCACTTACTCTCAGACTCTGTAATTACTGTATATGAGTGGAAAGAATGTATGCATATTTTAGAGTAATATAATTTTAAAGGGGGAAAATGTGAATTCCTAAACATAAAAAAGAACTGAGGTAAAGATTCAGGATAGTTATGGCAGAGTGCATGATCTGGGGTGGAGTGGGGGGAAGAGAAAGGGAAATATGCCCAAACTGAACTGAGAGATGGTGTCTGAAATACACAAAACATCAATAAAAGCATAAAAAATAAAACTGTTCTCTTGCAATAGATGGTGACTATTACAGAGTTCTACAACTAGTCACACACAGAGATTGTCTGTGAAATGCCCAATCCTACGTGACACATCTACAGTGGAACCTCTACAACTAAGGCTCACAGAACATAGTCAAACAAGGGATAGAGAGAATCCAATGCAGCTCTCAGCTCTCATCATGAAGCTCCCTCATGCGACAGAGGTCCAGGAACACAAAAGGGCACAGATAGCTAAAGCATAGAGAATAAGAGTCTGAAGACTGTGGGTCTTTGTACAGGCCTCCTATATTAAACTTCACCCACCCAGGGCTCAGGGTCCATTGCAGAAGAGGGGCAGAAAGACTGTAAGAACCAGGGAGGAGGTGCGTAGCCATATCGAAACAGAGTTTTCCAGGCTACTGAGACCTTACTCATATGAACCCACAGCAATGATGTCAGCATGCACAAGACCAAAACTCAAGCAAAAACCCAGCATAGAACTGTGGATATGGGAAGCAGCACTACTGGCAGCTAATTACTCCTGGGTGAGCAAGAGCTGATCTTCTTAAAGAGAGGGACTCTAGATGGGATAACTAGACCTCAGTGGATGAACTTGCACTGGAGGATGTTTGGGGACATTAACTTGACTCAATCACAGAATGCATGAAATCCATTAAGGGGGGCTATGTAAGGGTGCCACTGGAGAAGGATGTATAAAGATGTTCTATATGAAATGCACATAGATTCAGTATAATATTAACACACACAAATACAAACTTTTTATTACTTCTTTATTTTTTTCATTTTTTAACAATAAGCAATAATTTATGAGTACAAGCATCCTTCATGTAAAACCAATTTTCAAGCAGTTGTACCCAAACCCACACAGCCCAAGGATCCCACCATCCAGCTGGGGGGGGGGCTTGTATGTTCAATAAAGTTGTTCAAATGAGTGTCCAGACTATATTGCTGTAGTTTCACCATTCACCCCAATCGCAGCCCTTATATTCTACCATGGCCCCTCTTCTGCAGACTGTTCCCTAGACTTAGAAAAGGGGCACAGGTGGACGAGAAGCAAAACAGTCTACTTTCTCTGGAGCTGTTGTTTTGGACTCTTGTCAATTCTGGCTGTTTCCTTTCATGGGCTGAGAGTTTGTTCAGGAATAACCTTTCAATCCTACTAATGAAGCACAAGCAATTAGATATATAGGTATTTAAACAGTGCTAATTATTATGGTAGGTTACTTTGGTATAGACACAGATGTTTGGATGGTATGTTAATCCATGAATTACATTTTTTTCTGTAAAATATGACAGGGTTTTACTGTGGCTTATAACATCTCCTAACCACTAGAGGATGTAAGCTTGTGGCATCGGCCATGGGTTATTCCACCAAGGAGAGAGCTAATAGCCAATTAGATTTGGGATGTACAGGCATATGGCTGCCACTGCTGCACAGTATTTCCAGCTAGGCAAGCTGGACCTGACTCATGCATTATAGTTTCACAAACTCAGTTCTAAAGCCTTTTGCTCAATCCACATACCTTGAATTTTACCATTTTCAATGATAAGAGCTTAGTTTTAACTTCTATTTTACTGACAAATAAGCTATTAATTTCACCATTATGCTAATTAATAAAATGTGGACTGTTGATCAGAGAGGAAGGTCATCCAAGTGCCTCTACAGTAGTTGTCTTCTAGAGTGTGGGGACTTTCTGAAAAGCACTGGCTGCCTGCCCAGCTCCCTTCTCTTTCCCATGTGAAGCCCTGATTAGAATATCTGAATGCACTATGCTGTATTTTAGCCTGAGTTCAAACTCCCCTGAAGGGATGACATTTAAAGTTAGTTACAGACTGCATGGTACTTTAATATACAGAGACATTTCCGTCTTCTCTGTGTCAGCAATTCCTTTTCATACATTGGTGCATACTTTGCATAATTAAAAGGCCTATGACTCCTCTAAACAAAAAAAACCCACTCATCTGTGAGGTTATATTTAAAAGGTGGCTGTTTTTTCTTTTTTTTTTTTCCTCCAAAATAACATTTTTTCCCTTTATGTCATGCTATTCATAATCAAATGATCTAGATATTTGATTAATGTGACAATTTCATTTAATTCCAAATTTGGTTGATCTCATAACCATTTCTGACTTTTAATAGTTTCCTTCTTTTTAAAATAATTTTACTTATGCTTTGACAATTTCATACATGTTCACAATATGACTTTAAAATTTATTGAAGCGTTGTGATTTTCATATAATATATTTTTATGATATTTATGTTTCCTTTCCTATCCATACCTCTTCTTATTACCACCCATCCAATATAATGTGCTCTATTATATGTAATAATATCTATGTCTAATTTGTGTCCTCAAATGTCCTTCACTGTGGGTTCATCCACTGGAGCCTGGTTAACCTACCAAGAGTCACAATCCTTGAAAGAGACTTCCTGTTCATCTCCCTACGGCCATTGGTTGCAAATAAGTCCTCAAGTAGGTTGGGGTTTCTCACCCACTTCCCCTTGTCTATGCTGGGATTCTGCCTGGTTTGAACTTGCATTGGACTTGTGCTTGCTGTCACCGTTGCAGTGAGTTCACATGAGGAACTGCCCAGCTGTCTGGAAAACTCTATTTCTTTGTGGTCACCCATCACCTCTGGCTCTTAAAATCTTTCCAACCTTTCTTCCACAATGATCTCTGAGCCTTGGGAGGCAAAAGTTGGATAGAGGTGTCCTATTCAGGGATAAGGAGTCTGCAGCCTCTCGTCCTCTGGCTAGTTGTGGGTTTCTGTTAGTCACCACCTGCTTCATAAGGAAGAGATGAGTGATGCACAGTGTGTCTTGATCACATCCACCCCTCTCCCACCTCCATCTTCCCTCAGACCCCAACAGAAATTTAGTTTTTAGCAAGTCTTCTAACTCTATGTTAATGTTTTCATCCTTTAAAGATTTATTTTTATTATTTTCAACTATGTGTATCTGAATATCTGTGCGTGGATATGTGCACACGAGTGTGAATGTTCTCGGAGGTCAAAGGCTTTGGTTTCCCCTGGAGTTGGGGATTGTGAGCTGCCTGAAGTAGGGGCTGGGAACCCAAGTGAGATGCCTACATAAACTCTTCAGCTTGAAGGGAGTATTTACAAAATTGAACACTAATATTCTTTCCCCCAGTACTTATAAGGAGTATCTTTGGTTTTCGCTTATCCTTCTGTTACTGGGGTTATACATTTTCACTTATCTATGCAGATGGCAATATACATATTTTGTTTTCCCTAACAGATAAGCTGGTTTCCGCCACACAGTCAACTGTGTTTACAGCAACACATTGCAATAGTTCTCTTCCATTTCTCATTACTAAATATATTTCCAATAATGTCTAATAAATTTTTAGTTTTATTTGTCCAAACAAGTTAATAAAATGTGTTAGGCATACAGTGAAAACAGCCCCTTAACTCATAGAATTGGGTCCTTCTCTCCTTTCCTCTAGCCTTCCTTCAGTTGTTCATAGACGGACCATAGTTCCTTGCAGTTTCATCCTTCCTAAAACTCTTCTTTATGCTTCTTCATGGATAAGTGCTTTTGACATTGAAAACTGAAATGAATTTTCAGTCACACAATCACTCCCTTTCCCACAAAGGTGTTTTCCATCCTGCATACCCACCGTGGAACGAGGTATCCATTATTTTTCTAGTGGACTGACTGATGGCTTGGAAGAGCTAGATCCGGTTAAGTGTGGCTAAGAGAGAAACCTGACTGCCTATCCTGGGGCAATTAGGACTTCAAACAGAAACTTGGCAATGAGCTTTCCACGTGGATGACCTCACCTCAATCATTTAGAGTAATGCTGTCATTAACACAAGGCCAGCATAGTCTTGAACTGTTTATTTGCTTTACAATGAAAACAAATCTGTGTTTTGTGAAAGAAAGGCTAAGATTGGAGTGGTCATTGTCTTCAGGTCCCAGTGATTTGCTCTTCTCTACCTAGGAGCTTGCTAGAGTATGAAATGACCGTGACCAACAGGGGCTCTGCCCCATGTAGCTCAGTCCTTACCTAAATGCCCTTCACAGTGAGACTCTGCCCCATGTAGCTCAGTCCTTACCTAAATGCCCTTCGCAGCAAGACTCTGACTTTCTTTTCTTTCAGGCACTGTCTCATGTAGCCTAGATTGACTTCAAACTCTCTATATAGTTAAGGATGACCTTGAAGTCTTCATCCTCCTGCCTCTTAAGTGATGGGATTACAGGAGTGGACCATGACTCTGTTCACGTGGTGCTAGAGATTGAGCCATGGTTTTGTGCAGTCTAAGCAAAAACTCTGCTAATTGAGCTACATTCCTAGCCCAATACTTTTGCTTTCTGAAATATTAAAATGTAAAAAGTCATGCAAAGGAGTTTATATGTTCCATATATAATAATCTGTAACATTTGTTACATAAATAGAAAATAGAAACGAGTTCAGAGCTCAATGCTGAGGCCACTCCTTCCCCTCCACTTCTTACAGAAAAGGGATATGGATATATAAGAAGGAAAAATTCTCTTTTGAGCTCATGGACACAAATCCTTTGAAACTGTTGTTGATTCCGGGACATGGACAAATGCAAGGACAGTGATGTCATAGTTCGAGAACAATGATTATAGTCATTACATTCATTATAATTTTGGTGCACATCCTCAGTTTTTTAAACTTATTATTGCCAGACTAAATACATTGGAAAAATTGAAACCCTGGTTAAATCCAACTCTCCCGATTCTCCCTCAGCCCATTCATTCAGCTGCCTGCAGGTGGGAGAAAACACATCAATGACTACAAACAAGAACTGACATTTCCTTCTTCACTGCGCTGACCTTGACTTAGCCAGACAACTCCAACATATCTTTCTTCTCTTGAGTTTCTTATACCAAGAAGTGTTTATGAGCGAAGGAGTGGACTGAGCTACGGGAGTAACGGGTACAAATTACTGGGGTTTAGAAGAGGTCAGGTACTGAAATCACATCTGAAGTCAAGATTTTTAGCCCATCCATCTCTATATAACAGGTGTTTGGAAGGTGCTATTCCTAGGAAGCATCAACTTCTCACTTGGCCACAAGGTAACTAAAAGCCTGGTAGCTCAGCCTTCATTTTATATGTCTGTTTCTATTACTTTGGCTGAAGATGAAAAGATAAGTCATTACCCTTCAATTTCCCTGAGTCACCTTGGGTTAATGAACAGCAGAATCTCTCATGATAGACATCCCTACTCCCTCCAGGCCAAGAACAATTATCCATGAGAGCAGGCTTCACCCTGGTGTAGAAGTAATCATGAGAACCACCTTCTTCCTGGAGTCAGTAACTACTTCTTGGGCCACTTTGCAGAATGCAGTTGAGACACAGGTCAGATCTGACCATACCTTGGTTGACCAGGGCTAGTTAATCATGCTTATCTCTTTCATGTGCCCCAATTCTCCTTCTCTATGTAACCTAAATAAAACTCAAGCAATGCAGAAACACTAACTTGGGCATTACTGAGCCCCTTTATTTGTTCATCTCCCCAATGTGGCCATACTATAAAAAATTTCCCTTCACTCTCTCTCCTTCATATCTACCCTTCATTCCCTCCCTGGGCTCTTCTTTCAACACATCACCTTCCCAATTTCATATCTATCCTTTTATTTTGTAATGCAGTGAATCCATTTGACCTTCCCATATGTGCATTGGTATAGGCAATTGGGCATGATCACCTTACCAGTGGCCACTTCCCAAAGAAAAATGACTCTCTCTCACTCAGCCATCAACTGCCTGAAGCTCCTTCACTGGTGTGGAACCTCAGGAACTGCCCCCCTCCCCCCCTGCCCCCCCAATGGTAGCATGAGCTTTGCTTTACCAAAGAACATCCAATACATCCCGAAGTGGGGCTAAGAACTTATGCTCTGATTAGTGACATAGGATTATCCAACCTTTGAGACTTTAAAGTTTGCCATTTTTGATAGTTTGATGGATGAAACACTAATCTCATGGCTGTTTAGCTGTGTATCTCTGGTCACAGTTCAAGCTGGGCTGCTTTTCCTGGTCATGTCAGATTGTAGTTTCCCTGTGACCTTCACATGCAACAACTTTTGCTTCTTTTGAAAACAAAGTTTTCCAGGGCTGGAGAGAAGGTCAGTTGAAGAGCACCGGCTGCTCTTGAAAAGGACCAGAGTTCCCAGCACCCACAAGGCAGCTAACAACCTTGTCCATAACTCCAGTTCCAGGGGGTCTGACACCCCCTTCTGACTTCTGTGGGAATTTCACGACATGGTTGCACTTATATACATACAAGCAATGCAGTCACACGTAAAATAAAACTAATAAAATATTTAAAAAGAAATAGTTTTACAATATAAGATTGCTTCTGAGCACTTCTCATTCTTTTGTAAGCTTATTCTTTTAAATATTTTTTTAGCTTCCCAGACTGCGATTTTTATCTCTGGAAGTTCAATTAGGTGATTTACTTTTTCTGTAGGTCACAGAGGTCAGGACACTGGGGCTGAAGAAGAGGAACAGAAAAATAATGGAAAACCTCTTGGTGCCTGGGAATGGGAAAGGTCCAACTAATTAAGACCTGGGTGTCCAGAACCACATGTGGAGTCAAGACCACAGCTGGCAATCAGAGAGCAGTATTTTTATGTCAGTATTTTCAAGCCTAGTTTCCTTCAGCTGTTGGAGAACTGAAAATCATCAGTGATACACTTTAGACCTTAACTCCTCACACAGCAAGTGTCAGAACTCGGTCCTTCTAGGTTCCTGGCCCCTGCAGCTATTTTCTCCTCATAGCTCTCAAGAAAAGCCAAATCTTCCTCATCTGTCCAGCCTGGATAGACTGTCCACAGTCACATAGGGTAGGTCATATATTAACTAAGCCTGATTACTGTTTCCTTGAAGTGGAGCACCCCCCCAACTCTCTTGGAAATTTTTCTTTTAAGATATATTTTTCAGTGTGTGTGTTTGTGTGTGTGTGTGTGTGTGTGTGTGTGTGTGTGAGAGAGAGAGAGAGAGAGAGAGAGAGAGAGAGAGAGAGAGAGAGAGAGAGAGAGAAGGGAGCTGGAGTTATAGGTAGTTGTGACCCACCAGATATGGGTGTTAGGAATTTAACTCAAGTCCTCTGCAAGAACAATGCATTCTCTTTTTTTTTGTTTTTTTTTTTTTTAATTTATTTTCGGTATGTGATCAATGTACTGTCTGCATGCAGGTCTGTGCACCCGTGTCGTGCAATGCCGGGAGTCAGAAGAGGGTCTCGGATTCCCCTGGAACTGGAGTTCTCTGGAATTGGAGTTTCAGACGGCTCTCGGCCGCCATGTGGGTGCTGGGGATCGAACCCAGGTCCTCTGTAAGAGCGGTCGGCGCTCTTAACCGCTAGGCCATCTCTCCAGCCCCGAACAATGCATTCTCTTAACAGCTAAGCTATCTCCCTGGCTTGCCACCCTCTCCTTCCAAACTTTTAACACCAGACATCCTGCTTCTACTGTCTTGCTTGCTACACAGGTAATAAAGGTCTTGCCTGAAGGACAGTTCAACTCCGTGCATCTCTCAGCCAACACCCATTTCTCCACCCCCCCTCCCCTCCCTACCACAAACCCAACAGTGAATGCTTTGGTTTGAATAAAGGTCTCCTAAAGGACTTTGTGCTAAAAATTTCCTCTGTAGGCAAGGCATGGTGGTGCAAAAGCCTTCTGGAGCAGAGACACAGATGTCTCTGAGTTTGAGGCCACCCTTGTCTACATAGTGAGTTCCAGGCCAGCCAGGGCTACATAATGATACTTTGTCTCAGAAAATAGTTTTTTCCCCTCTAGCTCATGGCACGTCTGAGAAGTCTTAGATCTGGAAAAGGCAGAGCTTGGTGGGAGAAAGTTTGATCATAAGGCACGTGACCTTACAGGAAATAAAGCACTTTAAAAGTGTTTTTGTAAAAAAGATGTTACTCTTCACTTGGAATCACAAGGTAACTAAATACAGCATAAAAATCTGACATCTCTTTTTTTTTATTGATGCTTTGTGCTATTGTATACATCATTTCCAATGTTCAGGCAAGATGATCCCTTCCCTTTCCCCACCAACTACCCCTACTCCAGATCATGCATTATGCCGTAACTTTTCTGCATCTTTCTCTGTTTTTTTTTTGTTGTGTGTTGTTTCATTTTTTTAAACAATAAGTGATAATATGAGATAAGCAGTACAAGCATCCTTCATGTAAAAACCAATTTGTGAGCAGTTGTGCCCAAACCCACACAGCTCATGGCGTCCCACCATCTAGCAGGGGGTGCTTGTATGTTACAATCAAGTTGAACAAATGAGTGTCCAGTCTATATTTTGTAGTTTCAACCATTCACCCCAATTGCAGCCCCTTACATTCTACACACACCCCCTCTTCCGCAGATTGTTCCCTAGGCTTAGAAAAGGGGCACAGGTGGATGAGAAGCAAAGCAGTCTACTTTCTCTGGAGCTGTTGTCTTGGTCTCTAGTCAAATTTGGCTGTTTTCTTTCATGAGCTGACAGCTTGTCCAGGCATAACCTTTCGATCCTACTAATGAAGCCACACGTAATTAGATACATAGGTATTTAAACAGTATAATATATAGCCTTTCGCTTCTACTAATGAAGCTAAGCCAATTAGATATATAGGTATTTAAACAGTACTTCTTATTGTATGGTAGGTTACTTTGGTATAGACACAGATGTTTGATGGTATGTAATCCATGAATTACATTTTCTTCTGTTAAGTATGACAGGGTCTTCGTGTGGCTGATTAAACATCTCTAACCATTAGAGGATGTAAGCTTGTGGCATCAGCCGTGGGTTATTCCTAAGGAGAGAGCTAATAGAATTGATTTGGGGATATACAGACATATGGCTGCTCTGCTGCCACAGTATTTCCCGGCAGATGAGGTGTAGCTGGTTGCTGACGGAGAGAGTCCTGCTTGACTCAAGGAGACCTATATTTGCTTTTTTATTGGTTTAGCGGCTTTGGTAACACTCTCTGGCATTCCAGAGACCATCTGTATACTTGCAAGAGCGGTCTCCATACATCTTTCCCATTGTTTATATCAGGTCTTCAACAGCAGGGCCTTATCGCTTCTTTCCTGCAGATATCCCAGTTTGGAGGCAAGGAGCCTTTACCTTTTGTGGGGCTTGGATTCCCTGGCCAACATCTCCTTGGTAGAATACCATTGTTGATGTCAGAGCTCCTGTATTAATATATTTTGCTTAAGTGCATAGCTTAAGGAAACTTTAGCATTACATTTGGTTCTGAATAGAGAATAATCCTTTTCACAGTTCTATGTCCATTAGTCAATTAAGAAGGCAGTTTTACCGGATTTACAAGAGAATACCTCTATAAACAGCTGGCTCCAATCTACAGCTGGAGAACACCTCAGCATCATCATATTTCTCCTTATTCTACGTGGGGAGGGGAGTTAAGAAAGTCTCTTGTATTAAAACCTTTGTGGCACCTAGAAGGTAAGCTTTGTTAGGATTCATTAAAAATTGTTGTTACTAGTAGGATCCAGAGGGGTCTGATGTCTGCAGCAATCTGGGCATTTCTTCCCTTCAATGCCCAGAGGATCATACCTTCTGCTGGCACTTTCTTGGTCTCCTACTCACTGCAACGCTGCATTTTCTTTTCAGCCATTAAGCTGGTGATACTCTGGCCTGTTGGAACATACAAATCCTTTCCCTGTAGTTAGTTTTAAGATTTGATTGCAAGGTTTTTGACAAAAATTTCCATATCTATCTGTATCCCCCTTTTTTATTTTAGGTTTTTATTTTTGACCATGGAGTCTCAAAAAAGCACGTTGTATTATATATACCTATGTGGAATCAAGGCACAGATTTCATCAAGTTCAGCCATGCGTTTTGGATTACTGTATGTGATTACTTGGGAAACAAACTTATTTTTAAATCAAATCATCCAAACTTCTTAAATCAGACAGGCGCGCACAAGAAATAAGATCGTCAATTGACAAATGGGACCATCATTAAACTCAAAAAGCTTCTGTAATCAAAGGAAAACATAAAGGAGTGAAGAGAAACCACCAGAATGGGAGGAAACCTTCATCAGGATACATCCGACAAAGCTTAGATTCCAGAGTATACAAGCTACTCAAAAAACAAAGAAGAAAGAAAACAAATGAATCACCAGAAGAAGGAAGCAAAGATATGAATAGAGACTTCACAGCGGCAGGAATTACGAGACGGCTGAGAAACATCTTAAGAACGTTCAACATCTCTGATAATTAGAAGAAATGCCAAATTCAAAACCACTTTGAGATATCACCTTACTCCAAATTAGACTGGCAGGATCAGGAACACGAATGATACCAGTGCTGGCAGAGGTTTCATTGAAAGGGGAACACTCATCCATGTGGGTGGGAATGTAAAATTGTGCAGCCACTATGGAAAAATGGAAAAAAAAAGACTCAAAATGATCCTGCCATTTGACCCAGTCATACCACCCTGGGTATATACCCACAAGACTCATCTTACTGCAGAGATACATGCACAGCTATATTTATTGCCGCTCTGGTCACAATAGCAAAAAACTGGCAATAACCCAAATGCCCCTCAACTGACGAGTGGATAGCAAAAATGTGTCGATGTACACAATGGATTTCTATGCAGCGGTAAAGAAAGAGCACATCAGAACTTTGCAGGTAAATGGCTGGAGCTAGAAGACATCATGTTAAGTGACAGAACCACAGTCCCAGAAAAACATGACAAATGGTATTCTCATATGTGGGTGCTAGTACCAATAACCCAGTTATAAAATATTTCTTGTGGAGAGGGATGCATATTAAAACAACAACAACAGATAAAGTTGCATCAGAAAACTGACTGAAATTGTTTGCTCGGGAGGAAGGGTGGGAGGGGTGGGAGCGGGACAGGGTGTATCATTCGAACAATGCATATTTATTGATGTGAGTTCAAAACAAGTATCCAGTTTGCCCAGACTCTGTCTCACAGTGATTACCATGGTGTTTTAGGACTTAGTAAAGTAAATATGTGTCTAATACAAAACATTTTGGTTTAAAAGTGATCAAAACGCGATGCCTCTGGGTTAATTGGTGATATAAATTGCTGTTGTCCACATTAGCTTTAATTAAAAACTGTATAACAATTACTTTGGGATTGGTATAAACAAATGTTCTCTATAATTTTGCTGTCATATAGTATCACCTGGTAGCAATCTCTTTCACTTATAGGATGATTTAATTTAAAAATCTGACATCTCTACCTCAACCTTGCATCCGTCCTTTACTTAGGGTCAGACTCCTGCATAACTCTGTTGGCAGGTGTGCTACTCATACAAGGAGGCCTGTCTAAAGACTGATGATGTCTATCCCATCCCTGTACAATGAAGGCACAACAAAACAAATAACTAAGGAGTCTCAATAACAGTTTCCATAATGTCCTGTTTCAGATGCTTGAGAAGGTGCTAGAATTCTTCAGTCATTATCTTAACCTGCAGTCACCCGGAAGAGCAGAGATTCACAGACACATTACCCTATGCTGAAATCACTGCTGAGCAAAGCAGTCTTCCCACAGGACCTGGACTGTGCTCCTAAGAAGTAAGGACTGGGGCTATCGTAGAAGACGAGAGCTGAGGTAATGACTAACCGGCTACAATTTGACCAAGACTGCTTGATGACGCAGTCTGCTGCTTCCCTGTCCTCGTTTCTCCATTTAAACCCCCAATTCATGTCGATACCAGGAAGATGGGCAAAGACACTTCATGTTCTTCATCTTCGTAAACACAGCTCTCTTGATAAAATTCTTTCCTGTCTTCTTGCCATTACTTCTGTTTGTTTTCTTTGGGGTGAATGGCCAGACCTAGTATGTTAGAACTGCTGAGAATCAGACCTTTGTCCCAGGGCTCTGGTTATAAGACCACCTGCCTCTTCCTCTCTCTCTTGCTTCGTGGTGGCTGCCCTGGGCTGCACAGCTTCCTTTGTTGGGTACTCTCCCATGATGCACTGCCTCACCACGGGTGCCAGACCAACATGGATGACAAACCACGAACTAAAGCCTTCACAACTGTGAGCCAAAAACAAAACTTTACTTCTTTGCAGTTAATTATCTCAAATATTTTTGTCATAGTCACATCTAACATAAGGACTCCATTTTCTTCTTCAAATCTAGAAAAGAAACCACACGTGATTTAGTAGCATTTTAAATGTAATGTTTAGTTTTTGATCTTTTGAGAACAATTCTAAAGTTTCATCTACTAATGAAGGAAACATTTTAAATATTTTCATATAAAGAATCATTTTACTTTCATGGACAGGACAAATTGAAACTTTGCTGCCAATGCTCAGCTTACAAAATAATCTATTTTTCAAGGGATTACACTTAATTTAAAAACAATTCATGACAGTTATTTGTAAAGACTCTCTTGAAGATTGTTGGGTAAAAATATTATTTTTGAGAAGACTCAGTAAAATGTGAAAGATGTAAAAAACTGGCAATGTTTGCATTCACCAATGAAATGCTGAAACACTTAGTTCTGCTTTTATTAAAAGACAAAAATGTTGCTAGGCCTCTATGATGGCTCAGCAGGGGATGCTCTTGCTGTAGAAGGCTTATGACCTGCAATCAATTCTTGGAATTCTTATAAAGGTGGAAGAAAATAACCAACTCCAGAAAGTCGTTCTATGACCCCCCCACTACTAAACCATGACCCACGTGCACCTCTCACATTGACACATGCAAAATAATAATAAATAAAAACTGAAAACGCAAGAAATTAAAAAAAATCACATCACCAAATAGCTATATTTGTGTAACTTCTTGCATAAGAACTAAATTTAGAAAAGTAAATTTTCCATGCAACAAATCTTTTAATATCAACAACCTTTTTGTAGCTGATGTTAATTTGGAAAGTGACATTTTCTTGATGAACTTTTATTCCATGACACATCTATATGGAAGTAATGCAAGTACATTGCACTTTATCCAATTGTAAATCACATTCTGCAATTGCTGTTTATTATACAGCTGACTTTTTATCTTTGACTTTTTTATTTTTTAAAAAAACCTATTTTTATTGATTCCTTGATAATTCCATACAGTGCATTTGACCCTGTTCGGGGCCCCCCTGTATCCACACCCTTATCCTACTACCCTCCTCTACATGTCCTCTGTTATTATTATTTAAAACCTTTTAAGTCAGATTTGTGTTTCCAAATGCTTTCTGGTGTGTGTCCAACCCAAGAGAAGGGTCAACCTATCTATCAGGTGTCACACCCTTAAGGAAAACTGACCCTCCCTCTCCCAGCAGCTACCAATTGTCAGTAGATCTTCAGTTAGGGCTGGGGCTTCTTGCCCACCTCCTTCCTTCCATACTGGGTTTTATCTAGCTTGGGTTTATACAGGTCTTGTGCATGCTGTTCCAAGCCCTATGGGTTCATATGTGTAACTACCCTGTGGGATCCAGACAACAGTTTCCTTGTATTCATCTACCACCTCTGACTCTTACAAGCTTTCTGCCCCATCTTCCTCAATGATTTCTTCATCTTTCACATCTTCTTGAATTGTCTCAAAAACAGTATAATGGAGGAGATGGTTTAGTAGTTAAAGTACTTGCTGTGCAATTGTGAGACTGGAGTTTGAGCCTTGCACAATATTGTCAAGTAGGCGTGGTGGCTTGCCTGTAATTTCAGCTTCAGAAGCCCACATAAGTGAGCTCTAGGTTTGAGAGACCCAGACTCTAAGAATCAGGTTAAGAGAGCAATCAAGAAAAATTCCTGGCGCTGGAGAGATGGCCTAGCAGTTAAGAGTGCTGACTGCTCTTGCAGAGGACCTGGGTTTGATCCCCAGTACCCACATGGCGGCTGAGAACCTCTTTAACTCCATTTCCAGGGGAATCCAGCACCCCCTTCTGACCTCCATGTCATTTCACAAATTGGGTGCACCAACCTACGTGCAGACAGTACTTTCATACACATAAAAAATAATAAAAAACAAAAAAGAAAAATTCCTAAGATCAACTGTGGACTTCCACATATGCATGTACATGTACATACAAACCTGTACACACATGTACCTACACACATACAAACATGCATACATATAAGCACACACACATAAACATGGAAAACTATGACTCAAAAATTAGCAGAATGATTCTGCCTTCTTTTTTTTAAACTATGACCTCTGATTATTTTTCTCTGCTATTACATGGTTGACCTTATTTTATGATAATTTGTATTGCTCAAAAAGCAGTAAGATTTTTATTTTCTTACAGGTTTAAAAACAGTAGTACATTTAATGTTGATCAATCCATTTCTGAATTAGAAAAACATAGGAAATCATGTTAATAAGCTTTATTTGTACCTGAAAGCTGAACACTTCAATGAAATATTATGGATACTTTGAAGTTATATTGACACTATAAGGTAATGGGCCATAATGAATGTTTATATTAATGTACTATGACAGTTATGAATTAAAATTGAAGATATGTTGGGGCTGGAGAGACGGCTCAGTGGTTAAGAGCACCATCTGCTCTTGCAGAGGATCCGGGTTCGATTCCCAGCACCCACATGGCGGTTAAGAACTGTCTTTACCTCCAGATCCAGGGGAATCCAATGCCCTCTTCTGACCTCTGCGGTATTGCATGACACGGGTGCACCAACATACATGCAGACAGTACATTCATACACATAAAAAATAATAAATAAAAAATATTAAAATTGAAGATATCTAATAGCGGTATTTCAAAAATGTGTTGTCATTGGAAAAATAGTTGCCTGAAATAGGGAAACAAATTTTAGTAAAATTACTATAAAAATTCAGCATTCCTTATTTTAGAACTCTATTTTATTTTTAAATTATGTTTATGTTTGTGTGTGAGAGAGAGAGAGAGAGAGAGAGAGAGAGAGAGAGAAAGAGGTGTGTATGAGTGCAAGTGCACTTGGACCAGAGGCTTTGAGTCTCCTGGAAGCTGGAGTCACAGGAGGTTGCAAAGCTGCCTGATGTGGGTGCTGGGAATCGAACCAGGGTCCTCTGGGAGAGCAACAAGTGCCCTTAACTACTGAGCCGTTTTTCCAGCCCCAGTGCTTTATTTTTTAACCTTTAATTTTTTTGACAAATTTTATATATATGTGCATTCTACCTTCATGTATATATGTAGCGTACCTATGTGCTTGGTGCCCATAGAGGCCAGAAGAGGGCCTCAGATTCCCTGAAACTGGAGTTACAGATGTTTGAGAGCTGCCATGTGGGTGATGGGAACTGAGCCTAGGTCCTTTACAAGAGAAGCAAGTGTTCTCGACCACTGAGTCATCTTTCCAGTCTCTATAACCTTCCTCTGATCATCGCTGTTGTCTCTTGTAAAGCTTATTGAATGGAAATTCTATAAAAATATTATTTATATATAAGATGGACTTAGGTTCTATAATCATGTAAATAAAATCTGGACTTTTACATACATGAATGTTCAGTGAATAAACCATTTAAAAGCCATGTGGGTCCAAGGAGCATCATTTTTTTGTAGAGACAGACCTGAAGTTGGCCTATGTCCACCCTTCTTGCCCCCCTCACTGTTTTCCAATGGTGGGACCCTCTCCACAGACCAAGACAATTCAAACTATTTCCACCATTTTCTAAGACGTGTCCCAACATGACAAAACCTCTGCTGAGAACTTCTGTCTAAATCATAGTAAAAAGTTTTCTTTTTCTTTTTTCTTTTTTTATTTATTATCTTTTATGTATATGAGTGTACTGTCTGCATGTAGGTTGGTGCACCCATGTCACGCAATGCCATGCAGGTCAGAAGAGGGTGTCAGATTCCCCTGGAACTGGAGTTAAAGACAGTTCTTAGCTGCCATGTGGGTGCTGGGAATTGAACCCGGGTCCTCTACAAGAGCAGTCGGTGCTCTTAACCGCTGAGCCATCTCTCCAGCCCTGTAAAAAGTTTTATTAACTTTTTTGATCAGCCCATGAACATGTGAGGAATCTGTCACTGATAAATTTTTGTTATCCTTCAGCAGGTGGTAGCTTTTGGGCTCCTTATTAGTAAGCTTAATTATCTTCAATTTTTTTTTTTCCTGTGCAGCCGGTTCATATAGAGGGCAGGTACTGAGAAGCCTGCCCCTTCAGATCACGGCACTTTAATCTGCCCCACAAGCACAGCCACTTCAATCTATCAGAAGAGAACATGGTAGTCAAATGGGATGTGGGGGTTCTTCAATTATTTTTGAAGTGGTGCTTTAAAAATAATTTATTTATAAGGAGACATTTAGGGTTGAGCACACTTTAGTCTCTTATTCTCTGCATGTTGATGAGTTGTGGGCATCTGTGTTAACTTCCATCTACTCAAGAAAAATGCTTCTTTGGTGAGAGTCAAGAGATGCAGTAATCTATGGGTTTAACAATAAGACATTCGAAATCAGCTTAGTGCTATATCCATTTAAGAGAATAGTAGTCGAAGGTTCTCCCCTGTGGCCTATGATCTGTCTAGTCCAGGTTCTTGACCCAATAAGACTGCCAGGCATGGGTTACATCTTGTGAAGTGGGCCTTAAGTCCAATTAGAAAGTAGTTTGCTACTCCTTTAACATTTTTTTTGCCACAATTTCAATAGTGGACACATCTTCCCAGGCCAGTTGTTATTGAAGATTACAGGGTTCAGAGCTGGACAAGGCTGATGATTGCTTGCCTCCTCAGGTACCATGCATAGCACCTCCCTGCACTATGAAAGCTAGCCAGTAGAGACAAAGCTTTGTCAGGGCCAGCGTGATTTCTCCTTGGTTGTTTTAAGATTCAAGTTTGGAGTGTCCTCAGCAATAGAGTCTTCCCATCAAGTTCTGGTAAGAGAAATGGCAATATCCAGTATTGTTTGAGGGCTCTCTCCTCCCAAGGTTCAGGGATCAGGAGACAGAAAGATGGTAAGAGCGAGAGGTTATGCACGACTATAAGGAAATAGTGTTTTCTAACATATCAGGACTGTTGCATAGATGAACTCGCAGCAATTGTGACAGTATGCACAAGAATTATTCAAGTTCAAGATAAACAAAATCCCAGCATGGCGAGATGGTAGGGAAGAAACCCCAACCCTTCTTCATGCCTTGCCCATTTAAAGTGTCCCCATTTCCCCCATTTCATCTCCCATGATCCCTCCTCTCTTGCGCTCCTTTGTTCCCTATATCCCCAAAGTTCTTTGTAAAACCTTCCCTTTGTCCTCCAATTTAAAGACCCCCATTTTATCCATTTCTCCCTGAGTAACACCTGTCTCCTCCTACTATTCTCTCTCAAGTTCTTTCTTTCCCTTTACTTCCTTGGTTCCTTTCCAGTTTCTTGGTTCTGCAGTTTTGTTGGGTTACATACTCACAAATAAGGATTTGGTGCTAGGATCCACAAATGAGGGAGAACATACATTATTTGTTTTTCTTCTGAGTCTGTGTTACCTGACTTAGCATAACAGTTTCCAAAAATTCCACCACAAAACTCCTAGAAATGATTAACACTTTCAGTAATGTGGCAGGTTATAAAACTAATCTGCAAAATCAGTAGCCTTTTTATATGTTGGTAAAAGCAATTGGAGAATGAGTACATGGAAACCCTCCCATTCATAAGGGCCTCAAAAGATATAAGAATAAACCTGACCAAATGAAAATTTAAAATCTTTAAAGAAAGAGATTGAGGAAGACACCAAAAGATGGAAGGATCTCCCATGATCAGGGATAGGAAGAATTAATATTGTGAAAATGACCATCCTACTAAAAGCCATTTATAGATTCAGTGGAATCTCATTAAAAATCTCCATGACATTCTTTACAGAATTAGAAAAAAAAAGCACCCTAAAAGTCATATGGAAGCACAAAAGACCCCAGATAGCCAAAGCAACCCTGAGCACAAAGAACAATGCTGGGGGGATTACTATGCCAGATTTCAAACTATATTACAGACCTATAGTCATTAAACAGCATGTTACTGGCACAAAAAATAGACCTGTAGATCAACAGAACATAATTGAAGACCCAAACATGAGCAAATGCAATTTCAGCCACCTGATATTTGACAAAGGGGTCAAGAACATTCAATGGAGGAAAGATAGCATCTTCAGCAGATGGTGCTGGCAGAATTAGATCTCCACCTATAGAAGAAGGGAATTAGACCCTTATCTTTTACCTTGCAAAAAGTCAACTCCAACTAGACTAAAGATCTCAGTGTGAAATCTGAAACTCTGAAACTACATGATATAGGTCTAGAAAGGACTTTGTAAATCAGACATTGGTTGCTCAGGAATTAAGGTCAAGAATCAACATATGGAACTTCATTAAACAAAAAAAATTCTGTACAACAAAAGAAACAAGCAAGGAAGTGAACAGAAAACCCACAGAGTGGGAGAAAATCTTCATCTTCACTGGCACCACATCTGACAGAGGTTTAACAACCAGAATATGTAAAGAACTCCAAAATCAAAGAATCAAGAAATCAAGTGACCCATAAACAACTGGCTAAGTATCTGAAGACAGAGTTCTTACAAAAAGAAATAAAGATGGTTAAGAAACATCTTAAGTCTTCAACATTATTAGTAATCACGGAAATGCAAATTAAAAACCACTTTAAGATTCCATTTTACCCCCAGACAGACTGGCTAAGATCAAGAAAACAAATGATACTAAAGGCTGATGAAGATGTGGGGAAGAGGGAAAGCTCACTCATTGCTCATGGGATTGCAAGTTCATGCAACCTCTTTTGATAGCAGTATGAACTCTTTTTTTATATATATTTTTAATTTAATTTATTTTTTATGGGTATGAATGTACTGTCTGCATGTAGGTTTGTGCACCCATGTCGTGCAATGCCGCGGAGGTCAGAAGAGGGTGTCAGATTCCCCGGAACTGGAGTTAAAGACAGTTCTCTGCCGCCATGTGGGTGCTGGGGATTGAACCCGGGGTCCTCTGCAAGAGTGATTGGCGCTCTTACCCACTAGGCCATCTCTCCAGCCCGCAGCAGTATGAACTCTTAAGAAACTAAAAAGGAACCTACCATTTGACACTGTTATACCACTTCTTTACATATATCCAAAGGACTCATTCTATTATACATCCATGGTTGTTGCTGCTCTTAACACAATACTTAAGGGATGGAAGCAACCTAAGTGGCTTCCCCCCACCACAGTAAGTCATAAAGAAAAATGGAAGTGTGAAATTTGCAGGTGAATGGATGGTTCACATATTTTTATTATAGCTACATTATTTTTCATCTCTTAAATTCTTCTCCTGTATTATCTTGTAAATAATTGTGGTGAGTTAAAATTCAATATTTGTTCTGTAAAGTTGTACAGGCTTTGACAAGTGTGTAATAATGTATCTAATGTGATGATTGTATTTGTTACTTTTCCGTTGCTATGATAAAACATGATCAAAAGTGACTTATAGAAGGAGGGATTTACTTCACCTTATGAGTCCAGAGAAATAAGAGTCCATCACAGCAGGGAGGATGGTGGTAGGAGCAGGCACCTGAGAGATCACTTCTCCAGCTGCAAACCAAGCAGAGAGTGAAGTGAAAGTGGGACAAGGCTATGAGATCTCGGAGCCTGCTCTCAGTGATGTGCTTCCTCCAGGAAGACTGCACTTCCTAAACCTCCACAAACAGCAGTGTCCACTGGGAACCAAGTGTTCAAATATTTGAGCCTATGGGGAACATTTCTCATTCATACCACCACCGTGGCATTTATTATACAGCATGATTTTACTACCCTAAAATCCTTTGTGTTTCACCTATCCATCTTTCTCCTTTAAAACGCTGGCACCCACATATTTTGTTTTTGTTTTTGAGACAGGGTCTCCCTGAAGACCTAGGTGGCATGGAACTTGCTATGTAGACTTAATCTCAGAGAAATCAGCCTGCCTTTGCCTCCTGAGTGCTGAGATTAAAGGCTTATGCCCCCATGCTCAGAACTTTGAAAAATGTTTATCCTTTTTTTAAATTTATTTTTTTTTTATTTTTAAGGGATTCTACAATATAATGACACAGTTGTTTGCAGATAACATTGATGTTACTCAGTATGTCATATAATTAGGTAATTGGTGCATTTTGCAAGTATCTATGTCCAAATATTGGACAACCCAAGGTTCCCATAGTCCAGTTGGAGAAGCTTGTATGCACAGGCATGTTGATCAGTTAGGAGTCCAGACTATATTCCTGTAGTCTCACGATTCACCCCTATCTCTCTGCAGCCCTTACAATCTACCACGCCTCCTCTTCCGCAGTTTGTTCCCTGGGCTTTGGGAAAGGGGCACAAGTGGGTGAGAAGAAAACAGTCTAATTTCTTTGGAGTTGTCATTTTGGACTCTAGTCTGTTCAGGTTGTTTCCCTTCAAGGGTTGACAGCTTTTCCAGTGATACCCTTTTTAGTCATACTAACAAAGCACAAGCTATTGGATGTACAGGCATTTAAGCAGTACCAAATATTATGTCAAGCTAAGCTGTGAGCATAGACACAGATGCTTGGATGGTATGCTAATCTGCAAACTGTGGTTTCTCTATAAAGGGTGAAAAGTTCTTATTGTGGCTTATAATATCTCCTAACCACTAGAGGACATAAGCTTGTGGCATCCACTGTGAGTTATTCCTCCAAGGAGAGAGCTAATAGCCAAATAGATTTGGGATATATATAGACACTTGGCTGCCACTGTTGCACAGTATCTCCAGGCTGTTGAGGTGTAGCTGATATTGATGGAGGAGTCTGGCTTGTCTCAGGGAGACCAATATTTTGCTGTATTGCTTTAGTGGCCTTTGGTAATGCTGTCTGGCATTTCAGAGGCCAGTTGTATGCTAGCAAGTGACGTCTCATAACATTTTTCATGCTCACACCAGGTCTTCGACAACAGGGACTTACTGCCTTTCTCCTTGCATATATCCCACTTATAGGCAAAAGGCCTTTATAATTTGGGGGGGGGTTTGAATCCCCTAGCCAACATCTCCTAGGCAGAATAATTCATTGCTGATGTCAGAGCTTTCCTGTAGTAATATATTTTGCTTAATTACACAACTTATAAAGACTTTACTATTGAATTTGGCTCTAGATAGAGAAATATCCTTTCACAGTTCCTATGCCTATCAGTCAATTAATAAAGGGTAGTTATGCCTGTTTTATAGGAAATTGTTACCACTGTAACAATTGGCTCTAGTTTACAGTTAGGGAGTGGTTTCATTACCATCATGTTTTTCTTTTTCCTATAAAGGGGAGAGGTAGGAAGGTTTCTCAGTATCTGGAAGGTAAACTTCATTAGGGCCCATTATAAACAGTTAACCCCAATATTATTCAGAGAGATGCTCAGTGTCTGTGAGCCAGGCAGTCTGAGGTTCCTCTTTCTTTAATGTTCAGATAGGTCAACCTCTCTGATGGCATTTCCCAGTCCATCCTGCATAGCCAAAGTTGTATGTTTTCAGGACTTAGATTGGTGATTTTTACCTGTGGGAACATGAAATTCTCCTCCCATTGTTAGTTTCAAGATCAGAAAAATTGAAAATTTATCAATAGGATTGGAACACAGTTTTCCATTTGTATCCCAGAAAGGATAGTACCCCACCTCCCACCTCCCTCTTTTTTTTTTTAAGTTGTTATGTTTTGACCTATAGATGCCTAAGTTGTATTACACATACCCATAAACAGGAGCCAAGGCATAAGTTTTCATTAAATTTACCCAAACTGTTTCTCATTGACTGTATGCTACTTATTTGGGAAGGAAATTTAAGCTTAGTTCCTTTAAATTGTCCTACAAATAAAAGAAAGTGTTATAACGTGATGTTGTATAATTCAGAAAAATATAGAGGCCATTTGTGTACCTTAACCCAATACAAATTATAAATAAAACAATTAACATTTTATATTCCCAATTAGTTCAATTGTATTACCATTTCCACCAAAACCTACACCTAAATTTAACTAATCTAAACAATTCACTAAGCCTTAAAATATCCTATACTTTGTGGATAAAGCTTGGGCAGAGTTGAGTATTATTCTTAATCTTATGCGTATGGGTGTTTTGCATGCATGTATAAAGGTACACCATGTGGATGTGATGCCTGCAGAGGTCTGAAGAGGGCATCAGGTTCCCTGGAACTAGAGATAGCAATAGTTGTTAGTGCTTTTAGAGTGCTGGAAACTGAACCTTGATCCTCTGCAAGAGCAGCCAGTGCTCTTAACCACTGAGCCACTTCTCCAGCTGCAGCACGTTTTTTAAATCACTGCTACAGTTGTATTTATCTAGACTGTCACGTAACTGGAATCAATACGGTGTCTTCATTCCTAACTGCCCGCTTTACCTCAGCAATGTGAACTTAGGCTCATCCATATCTTACAGTAAATTATTATAGCCACACTGTGGACAAAATGTATGGATGTTCTTCAAAAAATCCAAAAATAAAACTGCCACCAGATTTAGCAATGCCAAAGACACATTTATTTATTCCATAGCTAAGAAATGGAAGCAATCTGCCTTGAAAAACTGACAAATGCTAAAAGAAAATGGTGGTACCTTTGCATAATGGAATATCATTTAAGCATAGAAGGATGGAATTCTGTTGTTTATGACAGTGCAGATGTATTGAAGCATTATATTAAATGAAATACTCGAGGTACAGAAAGACAAGTATCGTGCAATCTTACTTACATGGAATCTGAAATAGCTGACCTCATAGAAATAGAAGAGGGTGATTTTAAGGCTTTGGGAAAGAGTTACCAGTGTCAGGGGAGACTGGGCTCAGAGAAGGACGGGGGAAGGTTGACCAGTGGGCACTAAGTCAGAAGCTAAAGGTTCTGCTATGGCTCTACACAGCGGGCAGTTGTCGGTGACAGTAGTGTAGTGCACGTTTCAGAGAACTATGAAGAGGGATTTCGAAAGTTTTCATCGAAAAGAAATGATAAATATTTGAGGTGATACATGTGTTCCACACAATTTAAATATTATACAGTTAAGTATAGCACAATGCCCCATTACTATATAAAATTTTAATGCTTTGGTACAAGTTTCTTCAGCTTTTTCACTAAAGATTCCTTTTTGTCCAAGAAATTAAAAATACATTTTTATTTTGCGTATATGAGTGTTTTGCCTGTAAGTGCGCAGTGCTTGTGGAGGCCAGAAGTTCCCTGGAGCCGGTGTCTTCCACGGTTGTCGGCCAGCACGTGCTGCCAGAAACTAAACTGGGGTCCAGCTGTTCAACACGTTTTCAGCCCAGCAAAATTTTTATATGACTTCAGGTATGTAGGTATGTAAGCATACAAATCAAGTATTTACTGGTAAGAAATCATAAATAAATTTATTTTATTTTATTTTGGAGGGGTTATTAACGTTCTTTATTAAGGGATAAGAGGGGGCTTGGCCTCAGTCCTTGGCTGTAGCTTTCCTCAGAGCTGCCAGCGCCTTGCTCAGCTCCTCCCGCTTCCTCTTGGCATGGATGTGTGTCCCCACCCTCTTCTCGATGAACTTGAGTGCCCGCTTGTCCTTGGACACCTTGAGCAGCTCCATGGCTTGCCGCTCATAGGGCGCAAAGCCGCACACGTCCCTGATCATGTCCCACACACACTCGGTGTGCTTGGTGAGGCGCTTGCACCGCCGGCTGTGTCTAGGCTTGCTCACGTTCTTCCTCACCTTGTGGCCTTTGTTGAGGCCCACGGACATGGGGTAGCGCAGAGCCATGGATGCTCACTAGCTGCTCTCCAATGGCGGCCGAGACAGGAAGGAAATAAATTAATTTTAAAACAATTTGTTGATATATTTTTCTATTTACTAATGATGAAAGCAAATATGCCTACTAATGAGATGGGTGTGCGTGTTCATTTTTATACAAAGAGTGACATCTTGGCTGAATATTTGAAACAGCAGAGTGTAGAACATCTTCAACATTTTTCAGGGTTGATCAACACTTTGATTTTATGATCGTTAATACTGAGACTGAATAGTCGGAAAAAAAAATGGAAGAAGTATATTTAGGTAATTTCAGAAATTGTCAAAATTTCTATCCTATTTGGAGCCCAAATTTAATTCAACAATTTATTTTTTCAATTTTTTAAAAAATTTAGCTTTATGTGTTTGAGTATTATGTCTGCATGTATGTAAGTGCATCCCTATGCAATGCCCATGGAAGACAGAACAAGGAATTGGATCCCCTGGAACTGGAGTTACAGAGAGTTGTTCTTTTTTATTTTCTTTTTTTTTTCTCCTTCAATATTTTATTTATTTATTTTATTTTTTTAAATTTTCAATTTTTATTGATGCTTTGTGTATTTCATACATCATTTTCCAATTCAGTTCAGGCATATTTCCCTTTCCCCTTCCCCCACCCCACCCCACCCCACCCCATCCCAGATCATGCATTTTGCCATAACTGTACTTCATCTTTCTGTTTTTTTTTCATTTTTTAACATTAAGTAATAATTTATGAGTACAAACATCCTTCATGTAAAACCAATTTGCAAGCAGTTGTGCCCAAACCCACACAGCCCATGGTCCCACCATCCAGCGGGGGGGAGGGGGGGGGCTTGTTTGTTCAATCAAGTTGGTCAAATGAGAAGCAAAACAGTCTACTTTCTCTGGAGCTGTTGTCTTGGACTCTGGTCAACTCTGGCTGTTTCCTTTCATGGGCTGACAGTTTGTCTAGGAATAACCTTTTGATCCTACTAATGAAGCACAATTAGATATATAGGTATCTAAACGGTACTAATTATTATGGTAGTTTACTTTGGTATAGACACAGATGTTTGGGTGGTATGTTAATCCATGAATTACATTTTTTTCTGTAACTAAATTATTGAGTTTCTATAAGAACAGAAATTGGGCGATTCAATTTTGAGACCTCTCTCTGCTGCAGGTTGCTGTTAGTGTAATTCCCAGTAAGCCTTGCTTGCCTTCTATCTTTGCTTATAAAAATAATGGAAAACTTTATGTGTAGATTATGACACTGCAGTTCATTACATGGTATAGTCTCAGATCTGAGCCTAAGTGTTTGAGGCACTGTTTGTTGGTCTTATGTGGCTGCTGCCATGGGCAGTTCAGTGTTCATGCTGTGTGTTCCGAGCCAAGGTTGCAGTCAAGTCATATGGTGCAATGTGGGTGAGCACTGCCAGAAACACCTTGCACTCATTATGCACTTGATTTTGGCTAATTTTTCTTCGTTACTCATTTGGAAAACTTTATTGTTGTCATATATTGATCCTTACATAACATGGGGTTGTGACAACTTAAGAAAACTTTTTTTAATGTAACAGGCAAAAACTAAATTGAGGGGCTGGAGAGATAGCTCAGCAGTTAAGAGCACTTGCTATTCTTGCAGAGGACCTGTGTTCTGTTCACAGCACCCACGTGGCAGTTAGCAACCATCTGTAACTCCAGTTCCAGCCAATCTGACATCCACTACTGGCCTCTACACTTAAATCCATGCAGGCAAAACATTCAGACACACACAAACAAAACCCAAAATAAAATAAATCTTTTTAAATTTTTAAATTTAATTTTATTTATTTCTGTATGTGTATGAATGTACTGTCTGCATGCAGGTCTGTGCACCCGTGTCGTGCAATGCCGCAGAGGTCAGAAGAGGGTGTCGGATTCCCCTGGAACTGGAGTTCTCCTGGAATTGGAGTTTCAGATCCTCGCCAGGCGTGGTGGTGCACACCTTTAATCCTAGCACTTGGGAGGCAGAGGCAGGCTGATCTTTGTGAGTTCAAGGCCAGCCTGGTCTACAGAGTGAGTTCCAGGACAGCTGGGCTACAGGGAGACCCTGTCTTGGAAAAAAACAAAACAAAACAAAACGAAACCCACCACTACAACAAAAAAGTAGATCCTCATGGAAATTGAGAGTAGACTTATAATTACCAGGGCCTGAAGGGAGGAGAGAAGAGGGCTGGGGAAACGTTGGTCAAAGGATAGTAGTTGAGCTGAAAATGGAACTCAGTGCCAGAGTGATCACCTTGCACGTTTGAGGTCCTGCACTCAATCACTAACACACAGGAAAACTTACAGTTAGGAGAATTTAATTCTGGTGGTCTTCTATTGTTCAGGAGCATGCAGAGATAAAAATGGTATTCCATACATTTCAAATAGCTAGAAGAAATAACCTATGTTTGAGGAGGTCAATATTTAACCTGATTCAAGCATTATGCAATATGTGCAATGTATTATACATTTTTATGGTGAGCCATAAATATGTATGCTTTTACATTTCATCCCATCCATATTTCTGACACCAAAAGGCTTTAAAATTAGAGGAATATTATGAATAATTTTCCATTAATAAAATGAATTCTCTGCAAAATATGTGATCTGCTAAGAAGTTTGCATGCCCTTGCTCACATTCTCTGCAGTGATCCTGTATGAAAGGAGACCCAAGGAAAGGAGAAAATAGGAATCGAAAAGATTTTTATACCTTGCAGAAAGAACACTGCATTGGGCATATCATCATGTTTTGCTCATTGTGCAACTAGAACAAACATGATAACACAGCCTTATTTGATATTTCCTTGTTGAATGGCTGAATGTCAACACTCCACTGAGCTGAGCTATTAGAAAAAGACATCAGTTCCCAGTTATTATTACTGTCTTTTCATTATACTCAACTATTGGGCCAAGATGCTGAAGTGCAGGATTCTGGATTTCTTTTTGTTGATTACATGGATATTACATATTCTTAAATATTCTTTGTAATCTTGAGCTATCTGTAGCCACGAACAGTTTAAACTTTTACCCTTATGCACACCAAAACTTTAAAAACTGTTTATTTAATGTGCATGTGTATATGCATGCCCACATGTGTGTTCATGCACCATGGCACATATGTGGAGGTCAGAGGAGAAATTTCAGGAGTTAGTCCTCCCTCTGCCATGTGGATTTTGGGAATTGAATGCAGGACATCTTGCTTGGGATCAAATGCCTTTGCCTGCTGAGCTATCTTACAAACCCTGCAGAAGCTTTTTTTTTCCCTCTCATTACCAAATGTGTATCAGTATTCTCTGAGGAAATTGAATTTGTTACTCTCCTCAGTCAAATAAATTTAGTAGTACTTGGTTGCTGGGTAATGTTTATGAGCATATTTGGGATAGGGGCATAGGTCTCAGGATATGGCCCACACTGATCTTGAGTTTAAAGTCACTTCTACATCCTGAGAGCTGGGATTACAGGCATTTGCCACCACATCTAGCTAGCAGTATTATTTTATGTCTGCTATTCTTCCTGTCTTTCTCCCTTTTCCTGTCTCTTCCACCTGTTTTTAGAGATAGCCAGATTGTATTTCATTGCCTTGGGTGGTGTAGGGACATGTGGTAAGACAGAAAAGAGAGGTCTACAATTTTCTTCAGTGTTTGACAAGGAGCTGTGACAGGGTTGAAGGAAGAGGAGGGTGACAAATGTTCAACAACTGGCTCTATGGGGCAGGAGGAAGGAAACACAGGAAGTAGAGAAAATAGTTGTCAATTCTACCATCTATCATGACCAATATCAATGCTCTAAAGCAAAGATCAAACTGCTTGCAAAATTCCTGTTTAACATTTTGTTCTCTTGAGCTGACTTGAGTTCAGGGTATCAGTAAGAGGAGTTTTTCAATCCCTACATCCCAGTCCACCCTCTCCACAGCAGGTAAGGCTGGAATGAAGAGATGGAAGAAGAGATTGCTTGTGATATTTAGACTGAAGGGAGCACGGGCATCTTCAAGGATACACTTAGGCCTCAGTTAGGGCTTGCAGGCATCGTTGAAAGACTGAGAGATGAGTAATTCATGATTCATTGTTAAGTGTGGTGACATCCTAGAACATAAATCCAAGAAGCCAGTGAGCCAAAACCTCTCTCTCTCTCTCTCTCTCTCTCTCTCTCTCTCTCTCTCTCACACACACACACACACACACACACACACTCACACATATTCCACCTAGACATATAGTCCTACAGTCGATTGGTCCTTGTCCATCACATATCCCAGCATTCTACATGTTCCACATATCTTAGTTACTACTGTTCTTCAGTTTTAAAAGTAGTATTATTATTCATGATTGTGTGTATGGAAGTCAGAGGACAGCTTTCAGGAGTTGGCACTCTCCTTTTACTATGGGTGCAAAGGATTGAACTGAGGCACTCTGCAAGCACTTTTATCTACTGAGCCATCTTGCTGCCCTACTCAAAAATTTAAACTTCTAAGATATTAAAATGTAATCTGTGGTAAGCATTGTTAATAAGGACCATTGTTAGATCAAAGAAGCTTAGAGTTTGTATGCATTACGAAAACAACAGTGTGAGTACCACGCAGATGAGACCAGGCTGAAGGACATGCCTTTCATGGGGTGCAGGGGTGGAAAACCTGTGAAGCCCAAGACTCAGCCTGCACCTCTGTTTAAACTCCAGCAGTGCCAGGAGGTTGATATTAAATTAATATCAGGTGTCTGCTTAATGGATTGAATGATTAAGTTAGTGGGACATGAGGAGAATTTTGATTATAAGTAGAAACTGTGTATATTGGTGATATAAAACACATTAAAATTACACTGATTACTTACTCAAATTTCATTTCTGTCATAGGTTCATAACTATATTGCATAACATTATTTTATTAATAGAACATGCTTAGTTCCTCTAATATCAAGTGAGAGTTCCTGCACTCTATTCTGTTTACATGATAAATAAAAACTGTTGGCTTAACTAGCTAACTAACGTACTAAATAAATGAATGAATAAATTTAAAGAAGGTATTCATATTTGGGGTTCCATATAGCATTATTCTAAAATTTCCAGGAGTTGTAGCTAAATCATTGTAATTTATCTCAAGCAATTTGGCATCGCTTTCATTCTCAGGCCATAATAAAATCACTGTACTCTCCTCTGAGGATTAGAGGCTAGAACAAACTCAAAAGTGTGTTAAATCTAAAGGTGTTAAACCAGTTTCTCTAAGGAAAACTTGGATTTAATCGAGGGAGGTTATGTATCATTCCTTATGCAAGAATTTTTACTTTATTTGTTGTCTTATTTTTCTTCGCAGCTGGTGAGCATAGTGGCAAACTCTATAACTATAAGTTATAGATGTAGATACAATTTTTAAATATGATAAAACATCAAATCTGGAAGAAATGTAGCAAAAACCAAAACAGAATAAAGGCACCCACTAAACTGGTCAAATTCGAACAAATAAATCCGTTTTCTTGGGTTCATTTGAAGGAAAAATACATTTGAATTTGTGCAGAAAGGAGAAATTACAGAACATTATGCATGCAGCAGACACAAAACATCAATTTAAAAAAACTTTTCAAAAATTTTTAAAAAGTGAAAAACTAACCTGATATTTTAAACTAACCTGATATATTTTAAAAAGTGAAAAACTAACCTGATAAAAAACTAACCTACAGCCCCAAAAGACATGGAGTTTATGACTGAGACACAATTAGAGCTGACCTTTAATTCTTTATGCAATAGCCCCGCAAACTCTACAGCAATACTTATCTAATTCAAAACTAAAAAAAAGAATTTTTCTATCTACATTCATCCTAGGATTGGTCTGTTTAGGGTCTTGGATAACACTGGTTTCATAGAAGGAGTTTAGGAGTGTTTCTTAGTTTTCTATATGGAATATATTTGGAGTATTGGTATTAGTTCTTTGAATGTTTGGTAGAATTCTGAGCTGTGACCATCTGGTCCTGTGATCTTTTTAGTAGGGAGAGTTTTAATTTATCTAGCTCATTGGTTGTTATGGGTCTGTTTAAGTTGTTTATGTCATTTTTATTTAACTTTGGCAGGTGTTCATTTCTTTTAGATTTTCTAGTTTCTGGGCCTGCTATGATGGACCCCCTCATCTGTGAATTTGTAAATTTGGGTTCTCTTTTCCTTTTGATCAATTTGGTTAAAATTTGTAACATTTTCAAAGAACCAACTCTTTATTTAATTGATTCTTTGTGTTGTTTCCTTATTTCTATTTTATTTATTTATTTTTATTTTTTGCCTTTATTTGTTTATTTTTTAAGGGATTCTACAGTATAAGAGCACAGTTGTTTTCCAATCACATTAACATTGCTCAGTTTGCCATACAATTAGGTAATTGGTGCTAGCATCCACAGATGAGGAATACCATTCACCGTTTGTTTTTCTGGGACCGTGTTACTTCACTCAGCATAATATCTTCTAGCTCCATCCATTTACCTGCAAAGTTCATGATGTCATCTTTCTTTACCGCTTCACAGTGATCCATTGTGTAGATGTACCACATTTTCTCTATCCACTTATCAGTTGAGGGGCACTTGGGTTGGTTCTAGCTCCTTGCTATTGTGAAGAGAGCTGCAATAAACATGGCTGTGCATGTATCTCTGTGGTGGGGTAAGTCTTGTGGGTACATGCCCAGGAGTGGTATGGCTGGGTCAGGTGGCAAGTTCATTCCAAGTCTTCCGAGGGTTCTCCACACTACTTTCCATAGTGGCTGTACCAGTTTACATTCCCACCAGCAGTGGATGAGTGTTCCTCTTTCCCTACAACCTCTCCAGCACTTGGTATCATTTGTTTTCTTGATCCTAGCCAGTCTTTTTGGAGTAAGATGATATCTTAAAGTGGTTTTAATTTGCATTTCCTTGATTATTACTGACATTGAACACTTCTAAAGATGTTTCTCAGCCATCTTTAATTCCTCACTTGTGAAGTGTCTGCTCAGCTCTTTGCTCCATGGTTTGAGTGGGTCATTTGTTTTCTTTCTTCTTTGTTTTTTGAGTAGGTTATATATTCTGGAAATCAATGCTTTGTCAGATATATCTGTGGTGAAGGTTTCCTCCCACTCTGTGGGTTTTCTCTTCACTTCCTTGATTGTTTCTTTTGATGTACAGAAGCTTTTGAGTTTAATGTGGTCCCATTTGTCAATTGTCGACCTTAATTCTTATGCAGATGCTGTCTAATTTAGGAAGTCTTTTCCTATGCCTATGTCTTGTAGTCTGCTGCCAACTTTTTCTTCTACCACCTTCAGAGTTTGGGGTTTCCTGTTGGGGTCTTTACTCCATCTGGAGTTGACTTTTATACAGGGCGAGAGGTAGGGGTTTAATTTCATTCTTCTACAAGTGGTGATCCAGTTTTGCCAACAACACTTGCTGAAGATGCTGTCTTTCCTCCATTTCTTCTTGGCCCCCTTATCAAATATGACGTAGCTGAAATTGTATGTGCTCAAGTTTGGATCTTCAGTTTTGTTCCATTGGTCAACAGGTCTGTTTTTGTGCCAGTACCAAGCTGTTTTTATGACCATAGTTTGAGTAGTATAGTTTGAAGTCTGGTATAGAGATTCCCTCCTGTATTGCTCTTTTCACTTAGGAGGGTTGTTTTGGCTATTCAGGGCCTTTTGTTTTTCCAAATGAAATTAAGGATTTTTTTCTCCAAGCCTGTGAAGAAACTCTTGGGGGTTTTAATGGGGATTGCATTAAATCTATAGAAGAATTTGGGTAGAATGGACATTTTTACTATATTAATTTTCCCAATCCATGAGCATGGGAGGTTTTTCCATCTTCTGATGTCTTCTTCAATTTCCTTCTTCAGGGGTTTAAAATTTTTGTTGTAGAGATCTTTGGTGTCTTTGGTTAGGTTTGTTCCTAGGTTATTTCTATGACATTTATTTGTCTCTTGTCTACTCTTTTTAGATGTTTTTATTCTTGGTTTTCCAAAGCTTTTAGTGCATCATTAATTTTATTTATTCATTAGTTTTATCTATTCACTTATTTTTTAATTTTTTTGTGTGTATGAGAGTATTGCCTGCATGTATGTAAGAGCACCCATGGTATACAATTCCTGCCGAGGTCAGAAGAAGGCATTAGATCTCCTGGAACTGGAGTTATGAACAGTTGTTAGCCCCCATGTGGGTGCTAGGAATTGAACCCAGGTCCTCTGCAGGAGCAGCCAGTGCTCTTAACCATTGAACCATCTCTCCAGTTCAGAATTATTAATTTATTTATATTAGATATTTCTAATTTTCTGGTATAGGCACTTACTGCTATAATTTTTTCTCTTATAACTGCCTTCATTGTGACCCAAAGGTTTTGGTATATTTTTCTCCATTTTTATTGTTGATATCCTGCTTTATTCCTTTGTATTCAGATAGAATACAAGGTGATATTCAATTTTTGTGACTTCGTGGAGACTTGCTTAGTGTTCTAATAGCTGGTTGGTTTTGGTGAACGTTCCTTGGGTTGCTGAGAAGAAAATGTTTTCTTTGGTGTTTGGGTGGAATAGTCTCCAACTATCTATAAAGTCCATTTGATTTATGGGGCCATTTAACTCCATGTTTCTCTAAGTTTTGTCTAGTTGACCTGTTTAATAGTGGGGTACTGAAACCACTCATTATCACTATGTTCAAGGCAATATGAGATTTTTAGAGCTAATACAGTTTCTTTTATGAAACTGGATGTCCCTGTCTGAAGTGCATAAGTATTTAGGATTACAATTTCTTCTTGGTGGATTTTTTAAATGAATATGAAGTGACCTTCTCTGTTTTTTCTGACTTGTTTTAGTTTGCAGTCTACTTTGTCAGGTATTAGACTATCTTGTTTCTTAATTGTATTTGCTTGGAATATCTTTTTCCAATATTATCTTAAGGTGATATTGATCACTGTTAATGAAGTCCTTTTCTTGGAGGCAGCAAATTGATGAATTTGTATTTTCTTTTCTTTTTTTTCCACTAAAGTGTTTTGCACCTTTATTGAAAATCCATTGACATCATACATTTTGGGGCCCTGGCATATTTGCCCACTTTCTTTTTTTTTTTTTATATGGGACGGCTTTTTTTTTATTGATGCTTTGTGTATTTCATACATCATTTTCCAATTCAGTTCAGGCATATATCTCCTTCCCTTCCCCCCACCCCACTCCTACCCATCCCAGATCATGCATTCTGCTGTAACTTTTCTGCATCTTTCTCTGTTTTTTTTGTTTTGTTTTGTTTTCATTTTTTTTTTTTAACAATAAGTGATAATTTGTGAGTACAAGCATCCTTCATGTAAAACCAATTTGCGAGCAGTTGTACCCAAACCCACACAGCTCATGGGTCCCACCATCCAGCAGGGGGGGCTTGTATGTTCAATCAAGTTGATCAAATGAGTGTCCAGTCTATATTGTTGTAGTTTCACCATGCACCCCAATCGCAGCCCTTACATTCTACCACACCCCCTCTTCCGCAGATTGTTCCCTAGGCTTAGAAAAGGGGCACAGGTGGATGAGAAGCAAAACAGTCTACTTTCTCTGGAGCTGTTGTCTTGGTTTCTAGTCAATTCTGGCTGTTTTCTTTCATGGGCTGCCAGCTTGTCCAGGCATAACCTTTCGATCCTACTAATGAAGCACATGCAATTAGATATATAGGTATTTAAACAGTATAATATATAGCCTTTCGATCATACTAATGAAGCACATGCAATTAGATATATAGGTATTTAAACAGTACTAATTGTATGGTAGGTTACTTTGGTATAGACACAGATGTTTGGATGGTATGTTAATCCATGAATTGCATTTTCTTCTGTTAAGTATGACAAGGTCTTCGTGTGGTTTATAACATCTCCTAACCATTAGAGGATGCAAGCTTGTGGCATCAGCCGTGGGTTATTCCTCCAAGGAGAGAGCTAATAGCCAATTAGATTTGGAATATACAGACATATGGCTGCCACTGCTGCACAGTATTTCCAGGCAGATGAGGTGTAGCTGGTGCTGATGGAGGAGTCTTGCTTGACTCAAGGAGGCCTATATTTGCTTTATTGGTTTAGTGGCCTTTGGTAACACTCTCTGGCATTCCAGAGACCATCTGTATACTTGCAAGTGCGGTCTCCATACATCTTTCCCATGTTTATATCAGGTCTTCAACAGCAGGGCCTTATCGCCTCTCTTCCTGCAGATATCCCAGTTTGGAGGCAAGGAGCCTTTACCTTTTGTGGGGGCTTGGATCCCCTGGCCAACATCTCCTTGGTAGAATAATCCATTGTTGATGTTAGAGCTCCTGCATTAATATATTTTGCATAAATGCATAGCTTAAGGAGACTTTAGCATTATATTTGGTTCTGAATAGAGAATAATCCTTTTCACAGTTTCTATGTCCATTAGTCAATTAAAGAAGGCAGTTTTACCGATTTTACAAGAGAATACCTCTATAACAGCTGGCTCCAATCTACAGCTGGAGAACGACCTCATCATCATCATATTTCTCCTTATTCTATGGGGGGGGTTAAGAAAGCTTCTGATTTGCTGAATTTGTGTTTTCTAATTCAACCAGTTAGTCTGTGTCCTTTTACTGGGGAGTTGAGACCATCAATATTGAGGGTTATTATTGACCAAAGCTCGTTGGTATTTTAGTGTTACTTTCCTAGACCTCTTTTATTTAACAGTTCTGGGATTGTTTACTCTTGCGCTGTCTTCAGAGTGTTTACTCTTCTGAATAAAGTATTCCATTGAGCATTCTCTGTGGAGATGGTTTTGAGGACATACATTTTTTTTTTTTTTTTTGTATTTTTTGAGACAGGATTTCCCTTTAGTCCCAGCTGTCCTGGAGCTCGCTCTGTAGACCAGGCTGGCCTTGAACTCATAGAGATCCACCTGCTTCTGCCTCCTGAGTGCTGGGATTAAAGGCGTGTGCCTCCACACCTAGCAATGGACATAAATTCTTTAAATATGTTTTATCATGGAAAATTTTTTCTTTCTCCTTCAATTACTACTGCTGGGCTGGAATCCGTGTTCTTTTGTGACTTGTGTGGCAAGTCTTCCTTTCATAGTCTCCATTGATAAGTGAGCTGTTACTCTGATGGGCCTGTCTTGACTTGACTGTTCTCCTTCCCGGCTTTCAATATAATTTATTTGTTCTGTATATTTAGCCTTTTGACTATTATAAAATGTGGGAGTTTCTTTTCTGGTCTTGTCTACTTAGTGTTCTGTACACTTTAAATTTTCTTCTATGATTTTATTTAAAATATTTTTTTCTGTGCTTTTGACCTGAGTTTCAGCTTCTTCCTTTGTGCCTATATTTGTAGGTTTGGTCTTTTTACAGAGTTCCAGAGGGCTTGCATCTTCCATTTCTCCATTATTTTAGATGATATTTTCTTTATTTGGATGATAATTTCCTCAAGCATGCCTTCAGGATCTGACATTCCCTGTTCCATCTTCTCTACCACCTTTTTGCTTCTTTCCTCTAAGATTTTTGTTTGAATTCCTGAGTTTTTTATTTCATCTTTTATTTCAGATTTGCTTTTCTTCAGAGATTCTCTTTATTGAGTTCTAGTTTCACATTTTGAATTGTTTTAGTTATTTCATTTAACTGCTTGTGTTTCCATGGTCTTCATTTAGTTTTTATTTATATCCTCTTTGAGTTTCTTGAACATATTATTGATTGCTATTTCAAAACAATTGTCTTGTGCATCCACTTGGTTGTCATTCTCAGGACACTTTAGGATGGGGTTATTCATTTCAGTAGTATCTTGTGTATTTTAACTGAGACCTGGGCATCTGGACTTGTGTGGCAGTGTTTGTATGAATAAATGTGCTCATCCCTGTGGAACATTTCTTTGTCTCTTATCTATTGTTTCCCAACTTTTCAGGTTATGACTCAGATCAGTAGTGCTTGATGTTGTTTGGGGGCCACTTTATGTTGACGTATAATTGGGGCTAAATAAGTGGTTTCAGTTCAATTAGAGATAGGCACAACTTTTGAGTTGAGACTTCAGGAATGAGTACACAGGGTATTGGATCAGCAGGGTGGGATGTGGCCTGCTAAGGGCATAGGTTGATTAGTAGGTTAGGGTGAGAGTTTGTAGGTCTGGGGCACACAGAGCTCAGATTGTGGGGCACAGGGAGGTCTCAGGGAAAGAGTTCAGGACTGCTTATCTGCGGCCAGAGAATGAAAACAGAGACCCAGGCTGGGCTGAGATGGCAGAGAGTGATTCACCCAGCCGAGGCTGGAAGGCTGTGCAGGTCTGAGGTGGGATAGGATAGGATTGTGACTCTTGGAAGTCTGAAAGCTAAGATGGTGGTACGGTAAGGAGTCTCAGGGACAGAGCTAAGGAGAAAGATCAAACCAGTTGATTTTTGAGAAGCTTTCTTATCTAGAATAGCCTTTTAAGTAGCTCAGGCAATTGGCAACTGAACTTTTTAAAAAATTCTGTCTTTTGTGTATTGGAGAGTAAAGGAAAAACTATTATTTCTTTCACAGGTTTTGATATCAAATGTGTGATGTTTTCTTCTCTACGAAGTTGAGATAGGTTAAAGCCTAGAAGAGATTATTATCCAGGGAGGCAGATAACTTGTATAAGGGCATATGGCTGTATCAGGAAAAAAAGAACAATACTAGGTATTTCAGAGAGAAGAATTTAGGATAGAACCTTGGTTTATACAAATATTGAAAGGACAAGTGAGCAAAAAGGAGAGACTGAGAAAATAACAGAGCTATTAGAAACTATCTAGCCGGGCGTGGTGGCGCACGCCTTTAATCCTAGCACTTGGGAGGCAGAGGCAGGCGTATCTTTGTGAGTTCAAGGCCAGCCTGCTCTACAGAGTGAGTTTCAGGACATCTGGGGCTACAGGGAGACCCTGTCTCGAAAAGACAAAACAAAAAACAAAAGAAACTATCTAGTACTCCCCAGACTTCATGAAGACAAAAGCAAGGAGGCACTGGAGAGTAAAGAGCTTGGAAGATGCACTCTGACATCTTCTCATTTTCCATGGGGTCCTCTATAGGTAGGGCTGGACTCCTGAAGAGAGTTGTTTGCATGGCTGGTCCTAACATCCTTGAGTAGAGGGGCCTCACTGATGCTATGCTGGAGTTGTACAACACTGTGTGGCTGCATCTTAGACTGCTGATGTGGGCAGTGCTGGAAACATCCAGAGTCTGGAGTTAGCATTCAACTCCATAGCTGAGGAACACAGTACTCTTAACTTCCTCTCTTCCTCTGGGGCTTCCTGTTAGAGAACCTAACAGGCAGTGAGCTGTCCAGGAACTCTGGGACATGAAGTGAATCTTCCAGCCTAGGACCTGAAAGCAGAACACAGAAGAGGGAACTTAGAGTTGAGACATACCAAGTCCAGAAAGGAGCCCAGTGGCCCAAGAGTCCAGATCATATCAACTGGAATGGGGGAATTCCAAACAAATGAAAGGGGAAATATGAAAGAAAGGGACATTTTCAGTAAGACAAAGCTATATAAAGCACACATTTGATTGTTCTGTGAACCACCAACTTATTCTGTGGCCATACTCATGATGAATAGTGTCTGTCTTTTATTCTAAACCTGGCCACAAAGCTAACTACGAAACTCCACATCTGATGTTTCTGACTAATGGGATTCTATTCACCATGAAAGTCTCAGAACACAATTTTTTAAAATATTATATCTCTTGAAACTACCACAGCTTGGTGTAACCTCAGAGGCCTCTCTAGTACAGGCTGCATATGCTTTGGGCATTGCTGAAGTAAGGAATCTTTACTGTTTATCCCAAGATAGTTTCTAATTCCCCTTTGATCTGTTCTTTGACTCATAGTTATTCAAAAGTGTGCTTTAAATTTCCATGTATTTGTAAATTTTCTAGTTTTTTTATGTTAATGATTTCTGGTTTTATCCCAGTGTGACTAAAAAAGATGTTTGGTATGATTTTATTCTCTTGAAACTTGTTATGACTTGTTATTTGACCTTATGTGCGATCTTTCCTTGACAATTGATTCTGTTGCTGTGTGTGGGGAGGGTATTCTGTAAATATCTGTCAGATCTATTTGGTTCCACTCTAGAGTACTGTCCAGGTCTTCTTTATCCTTCTTGATTTTCTCTTTGGATATGTGATCCATCATTGAAAGTGAGATATTAGACTCTTCTATTTTTGTATTGTTATTTCTCCCTTTATTCTGGTAATATTTGCTTTATTTATATTCTTTGGTATTGGATTCAAATGTAATTGCTAGAGTTTCCTGGGTGACTGACCTTGTTGCCCTTGAGAAGTGTCTCTTTACCTTCAGCCTTGGCCTATGCTCAGCTCTGGACTGACTCTCTTGGCCAGAGCAAATAATTTCCCAATGGCTATTATTATACAGAAATGGTTAATTTTATATTTTTAGAACCTTGTGTCTTTTGACCTTCCTAAACCACTTGTTTGTTCTAATGTCTTTAATGGTTTCCTTAGCATGTTCTGTGTACATGATTATGCCCTCTATATACATGATTATGCTATCTGTGGAAAAAGACCAATTTGCTTCTTCTTTCCATCTTTACACTTTTATTTCTATATCTTGTTGCATTCACTAGGATCTCAGTACTATGTGGAATCAAAGTACCAGAAACAACAGTGCTTATTGACTATGATGTATGATGCTAGTTCTAGGTGTGTGTGTGTGTGTGTGTGTGTGTGTGTTTCTAGTAGTTGTTTCTTTTTTCACCTGAAAAATAGTTTTTTTATTTTTAAGTTACTGAGATTTATTTTATCAATCATGGGTGTTGAATCTTATAAAAGCTTTTACATGCATTGAGGCTGTTATCTGCTTTAAAATTATATTAATATCATATATTTTAGTGATTGATTTTAAAGGATTAGAGTTCTGTGATGACTCTTATCTGGTCATGGCTTATTATATGTCATCTATGGGTATGCATTTATATATTGCATTTTAAATGTATATATACTTCATGTGTATACATATATATATACATTAATTTATTCAGTAATAGTTTATAATAAAATTTTTTATTTATAATCATGAGCCTTATATATATATTTTAATTATCTTTTAGTGGTCTTATGTTATATCATTATAGTGTTGAAAATTAAAGTACACATTTATCACTTACAAATAAGATGGAAATTGCTTATAGGAATCCCATTGGGATATGGCTCAGCAATACATGTACTGGTTGTGTGGGCATGCCTGTAATCCCAGCACCTGGGAGTGCAGGCAGGGTCAGAAATTCAAGGCTGTAGCCGACTTTGAGGCCAACCTGGATTACCTGGGACTGTTTCAATAAACAAAAGAAAGAACAAAACAAAAGAGAATTCTACTAGTAAATAAAAAGTACCAGATAGCTACTACATTCTCAGGCTCCATGACAGGTAGAAATTATGATACATTTTCTTTAACCCAAGAAGCTGAGGGACATAGCCACAGTAGCCTTGTAGACTGCAGGCTTGGAGGAGCCCCAGATCATTCAGCCAAGGAAAAGAGACTTGATGCTCCCCAGGTGGGAGGTGCTGAGAGCTTGAGTTGGAATGAGAGTGCACAGGAAAAGCTCCTTATGGACATTAGGATGCCAAGGTTCAGAACAGCAGCCAAAGATCACATGAAGATCAAGATTTTAAATCCTGGCTCGCATGACTGGTTTGCTCTTGCCTGTGCTGAGATAAATCACCACAAGTCAGTTGGACATTAATATGTGTCAGTTTTTACTCATTATTTTTTTTTCCTCATGAATGAAATGCAGGACTTTTCCTATTAAAGGATTCTAAGGCCTTAGCAGATTGAATACAATTTTGTATTTTGTGGTCATTTCTGAAATTACTCTGCCCATGTACAGATTCAATCCTTGAATATTTCACTCTATAAACAGAAATGAGATTGTGTTGAATAGTATCTCCATTCTCCAAAGCTCTTAGAAGCTCCTTAGCACCATGGTAGTACCTGAGAGACAGATAACTATTATTCTTCGTGCTATTTCAGATATTTGTGCTGTTGACTTGTTCTCAACATTACAAATACAGTGTTTATGTATATATTGAATATTTACATTGACCAGATACTTACTAGATGTCAGTATTTTTAAGTGCAACAGGTATATATATTTAAAATATTTTATTTATTTATTTTTTACATTTTATGTGTATGAGTGTAATGCCTGCATGTAGGTAGGTGCACCTGTGTTGTGCAATGCTGGAGGAGGTCAGAAGAGGGTGTCACATTCCCTAGAACTGTAGTTAAAGACCTTGGTAGCCTCCATGTGGGTGCTAGGAATTGAACGGGGTCCTCTGCAAAAGCAGTCAGTGTTCTTAACTGCTAATCCATCTCTAGCCCCCTAAAGAGATCTATTCATGAACAAAACAAAATTCCTGTTCTCATGGAACTCATGCGTCAGTGAAGAATGACAAAGAAGAAAATACAAGTCAGGGGAAAGTGTGAAGGTGGAGGCCATGGGTCATGGATAGAGAACAGCCAGGGCAGCACGCCCAGACTATTTCATATGGCTTGATGCTATTTCAAGTAGAGAATGGAGGATGGTGGAGACAGTCTTGGGTCTATATGACCGATAGCAGGTAGGAAAGGAAGCCAGAGTGCGTGCTGCAACAGCAGAATGATCGTGATGTCCAGGAGGCTAAGGTGGGACAAGTCACGTGTGATGGGTCAGATGAGGCTGCTGGGTTGGAGAATCCCAGGTGTGTGTGTGTGTGTGTGTGAGAGAGAGAGAGAGAAATTTGAGTTTTAGTTGGTTTAAGACGGAAAACCAGCGCAGTATTGACAGTAGAGGTAGGACAAGAGCTGGTCTGTGCTTTTTGGAGCGATTCTTGCAGCTGTGCTGAGAAAGAATCCTCCAGATACTGAGAAACACACAGGAGAGCGATTAGGAGAGGTTTGTAAAAAACAGTGTGGACTGGGAAGAGTTGGCGGTGGGAGGTCATTTGAATGGTGGGTGAGGATTGGAAAGAGTCATGAGTGGGGTGGAGTTTTGACCTGAGCAAGCAGAAGAACAAAGTTGCATTTGTTCTAATGGAGAAATGTGGGAGGAGAAAATTTAGATATCAGAAGTTCAGTTGCAGTCCTTAAAAAAGTATTTCTGGATGCACAGTCATGTTGAGGACACATACAAAGGGGAAAAAAAAAGGTTATTCTGGGAGTACAACTACTTTCAACTAAGGAAGTGAAATATCACAACCAACTAACTAACTAACTAACTAACTAACTAACTAACTAACTAGCTAGCTAACCAGATAACTGAATAAATGTAATTTTAAAGAAGGCATATCTTTTGAATTATGAAGCTGAAATATACTTGAAATGACAGCTTTTCATGAAAAATTATTTCACTGGGATCCATGCATTCTAAAACATGAGTTGGGTCTCAACTAAAATTAAGATTTCAGCCGGGTGTGGTGTCTCACGCCTTTAATCCTAGCACTTGGGAGGCAGAGGCAGGTGGATCTTTGTGAGTTCAAGGCCAGCCTGGTCTACAGAGTGAGTTCCAGGCCAGCTGGGGACTATAGGGAGACCCTGTCTCAAAAAAGGCCAAAAAAAAAAAAATAAGATTTCAATTCCTTGGTTAAAAGTAGTCGTACCAGCAGAATAACCTTTTTTTTTTTTCCTTTGTATGTATCATCAGTATGACTACATGCTAGGAAAGGCTTTTTAATGACTGATATTTCCTAATTGGTTGCACATGATGGCAAGGAGTAGAAGAATTAAGAATTAAAAGTAAAATTAGAATATAACATTACACAGGTTTTATGTGACACTTCTTAAGCCTTTTTAAAAAAAAAGCATTTCCCCCCTTAAAATTGATATATAAATACAATTTTGTAGAGTTCTTTAATTTTCTGGAGATTAAAAAAGCGATCAAGTGTGGCAGCACAGGCCTTTAATGCCTGTGTTTGGGAGACAGAAGCACATGGATCTCTGTGAAATTGAGGCCAGCCTGGTCTCCATAGAGAGTTACAGACCAGATGGGGCTACAGGGAGATCCTGTCTAAAACAACAACAACAACAACAACAAAACCCCAAAAGAATCCAAGGACAGTTGTCTTTGAACTTCACCTTACCAGATCTAACTCCATGACCATTGGTCTGTTCCATTCTAGGTCTGGCACAATTTCAAAAATTTCCCACTAGTGGTGAATATTGAATTGTTGAGTGTTTAGGTGTAGGTGAAGCATCCTAAATAAAGTCACACCTCCTCTATTTAGGCTCTTTCTTCTAGACACTCAAAAATTCAATATTCACAATATTCAGCATCTAATAAATAAAAGTGATTAGACATGCTATAAAATATAGTGCATATTCTAGATAAATTCAGTCAATATAAACTCATGGATATACAGCCAAGGTAATAAAATGGCAGTAAATATTAAGGAAGAAACAATAGCTATGTTCAAGTATTCTAAGGAAAATAGATCTTGGTAAGAAAGGAAGTAGAAGGTACACAAAAAAACTAAATGACATTTGATAGATGCATAAAATATACCTTTATATATTATCGTGTTTTTTTTTTACCTGCAAAGTTCATGATGTCATCTTTCTTTTTTTTATTTATTACCTTTATATATTTTTGTAAAATCTCTTATGTTTTATGTAATGTTACTAGACAGAATGAAAAGATAAGACACTGAAGAAGGAAGGAACAGTGATCTGGAAGACAAAAACAGAGTCAACGTAAATTAAAGGATAAAAATAAAGGGACAGAGCACTTCCAGGTGTGTGTGGTGGTGCAGGACTTTAATTCTAGCACTTGGGAGGCAGAGGCAGGTGGATCACTGTGAGTTCAAGGCCCGCCTGGTCTACAGAGTGAGTTCCAGGACAGATGGAGCCACAGGTTTCAAAAAGACAAAAATAATTCAATTTTATCTCAAAAAAGACAAAAATAAATAAATAAATAAAAATAAATAAATAAATGGACAGAAATTTAAACAATCTACCAGTAATCCAGATGGGACAATATCAAAAGTTATAGCACAATTGAACTTGGAGTTCCTTAAGGAGTGGAAAAAAATTCTTTTAAGAAAAAGTGACGAAATTTATATTCTCCTAGACTACAAACGCTTAATAAATTAAAACAACAAAAACAAAAAGAAAACCACACCCAAGCATGTCTTAAGTTACTAAAGAGCCAGTGAGTTGTAGGAAAAGAACAAAGGCAGAAGTGACCACACAGCAGGCAGAAAGCTGAAACCAGGAACACAACGGAGCAGCAGCTTAGAAGTGTGGGAGAAAACTGTGCGTTTAGAAATCCAAATTAGGGTGGGCGTTTATAAAATAAAAACTTTCCAGACAAACAAAAGGGGAAGAAAATTTGAGGAGTACAGATACAGGCTTCAGGAATGTGAAGTGAAGTCCCTAGGCAGAGAAAAATAACTCCATGTGGAAAATTGAAATTACATATTAAAATGAAGGACACTGAAAATAGTGTGTAGGTGACTAAAATTTGCATTTATGTTTATCTCTTTTATTAACATATATTAATCAAACAAAATACTGGGCTTCATTGTGATAGTTCAGATATATCTGAAAGGTGCTTTGATCATGTTTGCTCCCCCAGTCCCCTCCGCCACCTCCATCTCTCCCATTCCTTTCTTCTTCCCACATATTTTCCCCTCTAAATATTTTCACGTCTTTTTTCAAAACCTAGATTCCGCATATGAGGGATAACCTGCGCTCTTTTTTTTTTTTTTTTTTTTTTTGTATGTGTATGAATGTACTGTCTGCATGCAGGTTTGTGCACCCGTGTCGTGCAATGCCGCGGAGGTCAGAAGAGGGTCTCGGATTCCCCTGGAACTGGAGTTCTCCTGGAATTGGAGTTACAGACGGTTCTCAGCCGCCATGTGGGTGCTGGGGATCGAACCCGGGTCCTCTGCAAGAGCAGTCGGTGCTCTTGACCGCTAGGCTATCTCTCCAGCCCCTCTTTTTCTTTCTGAGTCTGGCTTATTGCATCTAACATGATACTCTGCTTTGGATGTGAAATGACCCAGTAAGCTCACGTGCTTGAACATTTGTTCGCCAGCTAGAGGTGCTCCCTTGCAAGATTGTGGAACCATTAAGAGGAAGAAGTAGGTCATCGGACTGAACTCTGAGGTTTTTACAGTTCAACCCCACTGCCTATTTATATCCTTCAGTGAACATTCATCCACTGAGGTCTAGTCAGCCTATGTAGAGTCCTTCCCTTTCAGAAGATCGGCTCTTCCTCACCTATCAGTAGGTAGGTGCCGATAGTTCCTTGGCTCAGACTGGGACGTCCTGCTCTTTTTTCCAGCTTCATGCTGGGTTTTTGTCTGCTTGAGTGTGCCTGGGTCTTATGCACGCTGACACCATTGCTGAAGGTGTCAGGATTCCAGGAGCTTGTAGGATTCTATGTCCATATGGTCATGCACAACCTCCCTGGTTCGTACAGTCTTTCCAGCCCCTCTTCCACAGTGGTCCCTGAGCCCTGGGTGGTTGGTTTCATATAGGAGTCCTGTCCAAGGACCAGCATTCTGGAGACTCTTCATCCCTACACTTTGGCTGCTTGTGACATTTGTGTTCCTGGCCCTCTGTTGCATGAAGGAGCTTCGTTAATGAGGTTTGAAATATTCATTAGTGTCCTCTTTACTCCTTGTTCTGTGTTTCAGGAGCCATAGGTGTAGGCATTACATTGTAGGTGTGCTGCTTAGGCTTGGACAATTGACAGACAATGTCTGTGTGTGACCAGTTGTGAAAGTCTGTAATAGTCTCTAGTGCAAAAGAAGCTTCTTTGATGAGTGGTGACTGGAATATTTCTCTGTAAATATAAAGATGCATATTTTGTACATAGTAAGAAATTACATTTGTCTAGGGATGTGACAGACTTGGGATTTTCTCTAAGATCTATGACTTCTCCATCCATGTATATTTGGCTGTGTTTACAGTACCACACATGAGTTTCTTCCCATTGAGTGGAATTCTAGTCAATTAGGTAGCGGTTGATTTCCCCCAAGATAAAATTCCACTGCTGCACCAATACAGTTTGCTGTGCTGGTATGACACAGTCATCTTCCCCATGGAGAAAGACCTGTTATGGGTCTCTAAGAATAAGGACATTTGCTGTTAAGAGGTTGTGATTTTAGGATGACTGGATGAAGGAATTTTCTATCTTGAAGGACAACTTTTTTTGGTGTATCAAAACCATATTTCCCCCCTTTTTTGAAGCAATGCTGCTTTTCCTTCAGCTTTTGGTTTCGGGCCCACCCTCGTACCCCCAACACCTTCCCAGGCACTTCCACTTGGAACATGAAGCCCAGTTTCATAGCTTTGCCATGGGGTAGAAAGCACTGGAAATTGGGAGCCTCGTCATCCGTCTCTCGGAAACAGAACACAGTGAATCAGAACGTACATTTGAGCACTGTCCTGAGGTCATTCCCAGTTTGGAATTTGAAAAGCACTGTTTTGAGAACCACTATTTGAGATAGAGGGGCTAACAGAGTTGGATGAAGAAGAATTAGAAGGCCAAGCTAGAAGGAATTGATGCCCATGTGCCAACCAGCTGGAGCCAGGCTTGGAAATGAAGCTGCAGGAAACAGGAAGGGCTACAGGACATGGCTTAATGGACCAGCACTAAACTGACTCACCAGTGTTGGCTGTCACTGTGAAACACAAAGAACTTTACCATAGAAAAATTAAATAATCTAATGGTGAGACATATTTAGCTTCTACATCTTGTCACCAACTCAGCTCAGTATGAGACAGGTCAGTGAGAAAGCCATGCACAGCATATCTAGAAACAGAACCCTTTCAAGGTTAAAGACATTACAGTGGGTAAGGAATCATTACTCCCATCCTCCTGAAATGGAGCTTGGACACAGCTTTTCTGTATTGAATAAAAAAAGTAAACTACACCTAAGTGATTCTAAAAATGTTAATATTCATCAATCTAATGAGAGATGTCCCTTTACCTTTCATTTAGCAACAGAACTTTGAAACTGGTCACACACGTTCACTTTTCCAAAGACGAATTTACTAATCAAGAATATTTGGAATGATAAAGGCTAATTTTAATAGCTCTAATGAAGATTAAGCCATATTAGCATTTTGTTTTCCAAAGAACCTAGAGTTTCTTAATTCCTAAAATATCAATTGAAAAAAGAAGCCATTAAAAAGCAGAATGCTGGAGTGGGAGATGGCTGGGTTGTAAAGTGCTTGCCATAAGCCTGAAGACCTAAGTGGAGGCACCCATGTCAAAGAAGCATATTGGCATGTGCTTGTAACATCAGTGCTTGGAGTGTCAATCAAGGGAAGAGACAGAAAGACCCTCATATCTCTGTCCAGCCAGTCTAGGTGAACTGATGAGTTCAGGGGTAGTGAGAGTCTATATCAAAAAAGCACTTGGAGAGTGGTAGATGTTTCCGTCTGTCCTTGTCGTTAAGGACTACGTTTCCATCCTTGCAACTTACACATTTATCTGCATTGTGTTGGGGCAGAGGGTGGGTTATTTGGATATAAAGAGAATGGTGTTTCTTCCAATTTTATCTTCTGGTTCTTTAGAAAAGTTGGAATTAGATAAGATTCTTTTTCAAGCTCTTTGTTATTTCTAAATAAAACAACTGGATTTTGGGGGGCCCTCTAAATGGTCTCACTCTATTTAAACCATTCCTTACCCGACAATAACATGCCCTCCATGTTCTTGGGCATGGATTGGACCTTGGATTTCTCACAGTCAGAAGACACAAGAAGCGGAACATATCAGCAACACTGAATTTTCGTGTATTTCATACAGAACCTCCATTGGGGAAGGGGATACAAAGATGACTAAAATTGATTAAGATGTTCTGTATGAAATACACGAAAATTCAGTAAAATTTTTTTAAAGTACATCAGGCTGTTTAAAGGAGGAGAAAAGGGTCCTCAAGAATCTGAGTGTTGCTGATATGTTCCGCTTCTTGTGTCTTCTGACTTCTTTAAGTTGTTGATCAGGGCATTCCAAGAGAATCCCAAAATTAAACGGGGTATTGCCCGAGTCCTTGACTGCCTCCCAGAAATTGAAGGTAAGACACTATTGCTAAAGACAGAACATACTTTGGACACAAGATTCAGAGCCTTGGAACAGGAAGTGACCTGGAAACTGCCTCCCCTGAAAGCTAGCTCTCATAACTTTTGAGAGCACTACACAAGCTGCTAAGGAGGAACGTCTATCAATAGTCCAACACCAGATTCAGTCTGAATAATCACATCAATGGCCAGCACAGTGTAAGACATTGGTACAGTACTGATACTTTTATCTTGGGGGTAATCGACAGCTTACCTATGGTCCCACTTCTCAGGCTCCTTTCCCTTTACCCAGCACATTTCCTTCTATCACCCTCCCTCCCCCTCCTGTTTGTAGACCCCCATTTTATCCATTTCTCCCTTAGTAACACCTGTCTCCTACTGTTCCTTCTCAAGTTCTTTCTCTTCCTTTACCTCCCTGGTTCCTTTCCATTACCCTGGGTCCTGCAGTTACATCAGGATACCTACTCACATGTTAGGATTAACATATGTCATTTGTTTTGCTGAGTCTGTGTTACTTCATTTAGTATAAAAGTTTTGAGTCCCATCCATTTTATTTTTCTTTTTCACTGAGTAGAACTCCATTTCATAAATGTACCACATTTTCATTATTCACTCATCAATTGAATCCTTTGGGTATATGTCAATAAGTGGTATAACTGGGGCAAGTGTTAGATTCAATCGTAGTTTTTTAAAGGGTTTTCCAGACTGCTTTCCATAGGGGTTACACAAGCTTGCAATCCTACCAGCAGTGAATGAGTGTTCCACTTTCCCCACATCCTCTCCAGCTTTTGGTATTATTTGTTCTCTTGATCTTAGCCAGTCTGACTGGGGTAAGATGAAATCTCAAAGTGGTTTTAATTTGCATTTCCCTAATTACTAACGATGTTGAAAACTTTTTAAGATGTTTCTTAGCCATATTTATTTCTTCTTTTGAGAATTCTTTGTTTAGATCTGTAGTCCATGTTTTAACTGGGTTACTTGTATTCTTGAGTCTTTGTTTTTGAGTTCTTTATGTAATCTGGGTGTTAAATCTCTGTCAGATATATTACTGGTGAAGATTTCTTCCCACTCTGGTTTTGCTCTTCATTTCCTTCAATTTTTTTCTTTTTTTTTGCTCTACAAAACTTTTTGGTTTACTGAGGTCCCATTTGTTGATTCTTGATCTTAATTCCTGAGCAATTGATGTTGGATCTAGAAAGTCCTTTCCTATACCCATATCTTGTAGGTTACTGCCAATGTTCTCTTCTAATAGTTTCAGGTTTTCACATTGAGGTCTTTGATCCATTTGGAATTGACTTTTATGCAAGGTGAAAGATAAAGCTTTAGTTCCATTCTTCCATAGATAGAGATCCAGTTTTGCCAGCACCACTTGCTAAATATTCTATCTTTCCTCCAATGAGTGTTCTTGGCCCCTTTGTTAAGTAACAGGTTGCTGAAATTTTATGTCCTCATGTTTGAGTGTTCAATTATGTTCACTTGATCTACAAGTCTATTTTGTGCCAGTAACATTTTTATAACTATAGGTCTGTAATATAGTTTGAAATCTGGTAGAGTGATGCCCCTGGCATTGTTATTTGTGCTCAGGGTCACTTTGGCTATCTGGGGTCTTTTGTGCTTCCATATGACTTTTAGAATTTGTTTCTAATTCTATGAAGAATGACATGGGAATTTTGATTGGGATTGCATTGAATCTATGTTGCTTTTGGTGGGATGGTCCTTTTCCCTATATTAATTATGCTAATCCATGACTATGAGGGACACTTCCATCTTATGGTGTCTTCCTCAATCTCTTTCTTTAAAGATTTAAGATTTTCACTGTAGAGCTCTTTAATGTCTCTGGTAAGGTTTATTCTGATATATTTTTGAGGCAATTATGAATGGGAGGGTTTCCGTGTACTCTTTCTCCAATTGCTTATTATTGATACATAGAAAATCGATTGATTTTTGTAGATTAACTTGATAACCTACTACTTTTCTGAAAGTGTTAATCATTTTGTAGAAGTTTTCTGGTGGAATTTTTGGCATCTCTTAGGTATAATATCATATCATCTGCTAAAGGGACAATTTGACCTCTTTTTCCAATTAGTACTCCTTTAATTTTCTTCTCTTGTCTTATTGCTCTAGCAAGAATTTCAAGCACTATATTAAAAAGGAGTGGAGATGGTGCATAGCCTTTTATAGTTCCTGATTTTAATGGTAATGCTACCAATTTTTCTCAATTTAGGATGATTTTGGCTGTGGGTTTGTTGTTTATGGCTTTAATTATGTTGAGGTATGTTTCTCCAGTTGAATTCCCTCTAGGAGCTTTAACAGTAATTTTGCATATAAATTTTTGTCAAAGACCTTTTCTGCATCTGTTGAGATGACCATGTGATTTCTGTCTTTGAGGAAGAGGAGAAGTGAGGATGTGAGGTAAGATGGCAGGCTGGAGGCTGCCTCCAGGTCAGCCAGTGAAGAGAGGGTCAGGAGAAGGTTACAAAAAGGTTAAAGTTAACAAAAATACTTTATCTCAGAAAGAGAGATAGAAAGGATCCTGGAAACACCCAAAGTTCAAAGAGGTACAATTTAGCCTGCAACAGTCTCTGGGTGAGGAAATGCCTACAGAGGTAGCTGTGGAGAGGAAAAAGGCAGGATGGGGCAGGGTAAACTGAAGGGTGCAAGGGGCAGAAGGCTGGGCTCAGACTGGGGAGTGCAGGAGAGAGAGCCCTGCCCTCTGTGGTGGGGAACAGATCTCAAGGCCTGAGAATTTCCCTGGGACCTGATAGCTCTGAATCTGAGGCTAGTGGATGGATCAAGTTCTAGAGCCACCTATCTGTCCTTCCCTGACTTGGGGCCTGAGAACTCTGAAGTTCCAGGAGTGTGTCTGATACCACATCCCTCCTGCAGGATGGTTAATGCTCAGGAGGTCTTGAATGTTTGAAGACCTACACTCTTCTCAGTGTTGTGTATGGTTGCTTTCCACAGTCCCAATGCACTTAGGAGACCCCTGTAGCTCAACCATCAGACATACCAGTGGGTACATGTTAGGGAGTCTCCAGAGGGTGAGAAAATCTGCCCAGCCTGTAGAATGCAAAGCTAAGTGTGGTCAGCAGAGGACCCTGGTACTCAAAGAAGGGAAACGGCCATTGTGAAGACAGATTTGATGGACATCAGCCTCTTGTCTAAATCAGACTCAGAAGCAGCATAAATCACAGGAAAGACAAGAGTACATGCATTCCACTGTCCTGCCCCACGCATGTAACTGGCAATTTTCAGTTTCTAAGACCCAGAAAGGAGCTGCCGTAGCATCTCGTCTTTAAACCTTCCTCCCCTATGGTTCTCCTCCTCCCTTTTTTTTTCTTATTCCCAGCATGCTTAGCAGGACTTGTATTTTATTGCAGAAGATTTTCTTATGGCTTTGTTTGTTAGTTCCCTTCATAATTCTTCTAATCTGCTTATACATTTTTCCATTTGTAGGGAATATATTTCTTTTATTCCTTTCTTTCTTTGCCCCATCCCTGTGTTTCGCCTTTCTAGATTTAGTATTATTTTGACTTTACCTTATTGATATTTATTTTTATTTTATATGTATGGCTGTTTTGCCTACACACACAAAACATATATATATATATATATATATATATATGTTCAGGATGCACATGTGGACTTTATTTTTAAAATATTTATGTTTTAGTTTTCATTTTACTTTTCACATTAATCTAATTTAAAAAGTTACTGAATTTTTGTGCATTTCATACAACACATCTTAATCATATTTAGATCCTGCCACCTCACCTATCTGCACCTACTCATACCCCCCCTGCTAGATTTCATGCATTCTGTCATATATGTTAAGGCCTATTGAGTCATTTGTGTCCCCAAATGTTCCTCAGTATATTTGTCTGTAAATGTAAGGCTACATCCTTATCATACACTAAAAACTTACATTTGTCTAGGGATATGAGAGACATGGGTTTTCTCTAGGATCTTTGACCTCTTCAGCCATGTGTATTTGGCAGCGTTTACAGTACCACATATGAATTCCCTCCCACTGAGTAGGTGTTAAGTCCAATTACATAGCTGTTGATTACCTCAAGATAAAAGTGCCACTACCTCGGGAATACAGATAATCTGCGGTGCTGGTCATTGTTGCTTTACAACTGGGTTGGACTATTGATTGAATTTCTCCCTTGGGAGCTTGAATAGCATCCTCTGACACTATGAGCACTAGTCTTCAAGAAGGAGGCTTCCAGTTCAGTTCCAGCTCAATTGCTCCAAGTCCTATGTCCTTGTTGTCCTGTCTATTTTGACTTTACCTTATTAATACTTTATTTTATGTGTATGCGTGTTTTGTCTCCAGATATAGAAGTGCACCTGCATATGCAGACTTTACCTTATTTAAAAAATATTTGTTTATAAATTTCCTTTTTACATAATTTTTGAACTTTTTCACTGTTGGGAACCCCTTTCTCTTTTTGTTCTTATTGTTCCTAATCTCTTGCACTTCTCTCTTCCTCTCCGTAGCAGTCTTTTCCACTTCCCTTCCTTCTCCTTTCGTGTGTTCAACATTGCTTTTCCTCTGTTCCCCTTGCCTGTCTCCTTCCTTGCTCTCGTTAATTTCCTTCTCCTTTAACTTATTCAACTTTGATTTCCCTCCATCTTCTCTGGCTGTGCCCCTACGCTATGTCATTCATTCGCTATCACCACACTTGTCTTAAATAAATTTTCACTTCTCAGCACATTTCACAGTAGCTTCGCTCTTCTCAATTTTACTGTTATTTGTGGGTTGCACCTGGTGTTAATGTATTTCTTTACCTTGTATTACTCGATGCTGCCTCTGTTATAGCAGTCCCTTTTCTTCTCTCTGAGGAGCACTGGGGAGTGAGGCTATAAGAGTACGCTGCTCAGTAAGGAGACCTCCCAGCCCCAAACAGAGGGATATCCAAGCCAATAGGCATGCAAATCACAACACAGAAATCAGGGCAGCGTGACTCCTCAACCCCAGACCTCAACTATAATGGAACAGGTAAATTGCCAGGTGAAGATTTCAGGTGCTTTATAGCAAAATTCTCAATTCCAGAGAAAGAAAGATATTCAAGCAGAAGACATGCTTAGGACATGAAAGACATGACCACTGAAGAGCCTCTTCCTGATCGAGGGAAACAATATTAAAGGCTGTAAAGGAAATCACTGAGTCACACGCAATGACAGAAACATCAGAATAAACCCCATCTCTTGTTAGTAACCCACAAACTAAACAGGCAGGGAATGACATGCTTCAGTACCTGAAGGTAAATAGCTGCCAACAAGCACTGCTATAGCCAGCAAAACCTTAAAAAATCGTGTAGAAATAAGGACACACACACTAAAGCAGTTCATGACCAGCAAGCGGGCAGGCAAACAATACTCACAGAAATACTATACACACAGAAAGAAATATTGCCTCAATCGTGAGCATGCAGGAAAAACTGAATCCCATGAGAGGAATGACTGAACTGAAGAGAGGAGAGATAGAAGAGAATCTTTCATGTTCAACACAGGAAACTAGCAAATCCCTAACAAACATAATCAAACCAACCAGGAAATTGACTAATGAGCTTCCAGGAATTAATGAACAATCCTCCACCTCAAACATACATGGTCTCAATTTGCCAGTGAGATGATGCAGACTGGATGGCTAGGTTAAAATCTGGATCCAATTATCTTTAAAGAAACACATCTCAATGGGAAAGACAAAGCGACAGTCAAAGGATAGAAAAAAGTCTATCAGATGAATAGAAATGGAAAAACATTCTGTCATAACTATACTGCTATATGATAAAGTAGACTTCAGACTGAATTTAGTCACAATAGATAACAAGGATACTACATATTACTAAAAGGAACAGTTCATAAAAATATATAACAATTTTTTTTGGTCTTTTTGAGACAGGGTCTCCCTGTAGCCCCAGCTGTCCTGGAACTCACCTTGTAGACCAGGCTGGCCTTGAACTCACAAAGATCCGCCTGTCTCTGCCTCCCAAGTGCTAGGATTAAAGGCGTGCGCCACCACGCCTGGCAAATATATAACAATTTTAAATATGTATGTACCACACATTGGGCTCCCTGTTTCATAAAACAACCACCAATGGATAAGAAAGGTCCTGTATGTCCTAATAGAGTAATCATGAGTGACTTCTGTATGACACACTTGTCTCTAGATAGCTCATCCAAACTGAAAATCAACACCCCCCTCCCCCCAGAGTTAGACATACCATAGATCAAATGGACTTAACCAGGAGCTACCAAATATTCCATCCAACAGAAACAGAACACACATTCCTCTTATGGGCCATGCAGTCTTCTCTAAAATAGACCACATTCTAGGTCATAAATCAAGATGACCAAATACAAATGAATTAAAATAAGCTCTTCTATCAGAACTAAAACCAGAAATAAACAGTAAGAAAAATTTCAGAAACTTCACACATCTAAGGGACTAATTGATCTAGTTTTGAATGATTAATGCATCATTGAAGGAATCAAGGAGGACATTGAAAAATTCCTAGAATCTAATGAAAATGAAAACACAACAACCAGACACTTTCTCAGGCAATTTCAAGAGTTTACAGCAACAGTTTACATCATTGCTTTAAAATTATGTTTCAAAGCCATGGTAAAACAAGCACCATGATACTGGCAAAAAACAGATTGATAGACCAGTGGAATAGAACAGGGAACCCACAGAACCCAGAAATAAACCTGCACAGTTATGGCATCCTAATTGCAGCAAGCTAACAAAAGCATACATTGGAGAAAAGATAACCTTTCTAACAAAGGGTGTTGGAAAAATTGGATTTGTACATGTAGAAGAATGGAACTAAGTCCTATCACTCACCTTGTATAAGAATAAATTTAAGGGGCTGGAGAGATGGCCTAGCGGTTAAGAGCGCCGACCACTCTTACAGAGGACCCGGGTTCGATCCCCAGCACCCACAGGGCGGCTGACAACCCTCTGAAACTCCAATTCCAGGAGAACTTCCAGTTCCAGGAATCTGATACCCTCTTCTGACCTCTGCGGCATTGCACAACACGGGTACACAAACTTGCATGCAGACAGTACATTCATACATATATAGAAATAAATACAATTAATAAAAAATAATAAATTTAAAATTGATCAATGACCTTGAAATAAGATCTGAAACTTTGAAACTGCTAGAGTAAAACAGGGGAAAGACTTCAAGATGTAGACACAGGCAAAAATTTTCTAAAAGGACTCCAGTAACACAGAAAATAATCCCCAAACTGATGAATGGTACTGCATGAATTTTAAAAGCTTTTAGCAGCAAAGGAACCAATCTTCGTAGTGAAGACACAGCCTGGAGAATGGGGAAATAACTTTGCCGATTACACATCAAACAGGGGATTACTATTAAGAATATTCATAGAACCAAAACATCAAAGAAGAAATCATGCAATCAATGAATGGGCTAATGAACTGAAAAGAAGTTCTCAAATAAGAGACACTAACGAAGAAATATAAATGGCCAATAAATAGTTGAGAATATGTTCCGTGTCCATAGCCATCAGGGAAATGCAAAATTATAACTTCTTTGAGATTCCATCCCATCCCAATCAGAATGTCTATCACAAAAAAAACGACAAAAACCCAGAAAACCTACGTGACAACAAATGCTATCGAGGATGTAGCTAAAGAGGAAGTCTTATTCACTGTGGTTGAGGATGTAAACTTGTGCAGCCACTATAGAAATCATTATGGGAGTCCTCAGAAAACTGAACATAGACTACCATATGACCCAGCTATACCATTTTGGCTGCAGTATATGTCTGAAGGACTTTTAGCCAACATATCACAGAGATACTTGCATACCATATGTATTTCTGTACTATTGACAAGAACCAGGAAATAGAACAGCTTAGAGGTGTATCAAAGGGTGACTGGATAAAGAAAGTATGGTATAAAAACACACTAGAATTTTATGCAGTCATAAAGCAAAATGAAGGAAAATGAATGCAACTGGAGATCATTATATTAAACAAAGTAAGTCAGAAAAATAGACCATGTTTTGTTTCATACATGGAGCCTATATTTAAAATTGTATGTGTGTGTGTGTGTGTGTGTGTGTGTGTGTGTCATTGTATTAGTTAATTTTTTGTTTCTATGATAAACCACCAAGGCCAAGGCAATTTATAGAAGGAAGAGTTAATTTGGCTTGGAGTCCCAGAAGGAGCTAAAGAGGCTCTGGGGCAGAAGGTGGCCTGAGAAGAAAGCCGAGGGATTACATCTTTGAACAGACACAGGAAACAGGAAAGCTGGAAATTCTGCAAGGCTTAGGAACTTTCAGAGCTTGCCCCAAGTGACTTGCTTCTTCCAGCATGGCCACACCAAGTAAAGAATCCACAACTCTACCCAAACAGCACTAGGAACTGGGGGTGAAGCGTCCAAAAACTTGGAGCCTATGGGAGACATTCATTCCAACCATCAAAGTCATGAAACTATAAAGGAGTTCATGAGAGGGGAGGAAGATGTTTTGGGAGGGGGTAATGGGGTTAAAGCATGCTCCACCACACCCAGCTTATATTTCTTAAGACAAACATGAGAGGGTCATCTTAGTGTAAATGGACCCACAACCCAACAGTGCTAAGCATTTGGTTTGTGTGTCTCAGTGGAGGGATTAAAGACAGCACTAAAGACAGAGGAAAGGAAGAGCAAACACCATATACTGACACATTTAATTATGAGTCTCGCTGGGCGTGGTGGCGCACGCCTTTAATCCTAGCACTTGGGAGGCAGAGGCAGGAGGATATTTGTGAGTTCAAGGCCAGCCTGGTCTACAGTAGTGAGTTCCAGGACAGCCGGAGCTACAGGGAGACCCTGTCTCAAAAAGACCAAAAATAAATAAATAAATAAATAAATAAATAAATAAATAAATAAATAAATTATGTGTCTCTTTGGTGTGCAACATAACTATTACGTTAGTTTTATCTTATTCATAGGATCTTGTGAAAATATATATCAATAGATTCTGATTGTTTTAGGTTTTTTTTGTTTTCTGGTGTTTTTGAGACAGGTCTCCCTATATCCCCAGCTGTCCTGAAACTCCCTATGTATACCAGGTGGGCCTTGAACTCAAAGAGATCCACCTGCCTCTGCCTCCTGAGTCCTAGGATTAAAGGCGTGCCCCACTCGCCCTGCTTATAGACGGTTCTTAGCCTCCATGTGGGTGCTGGGAATCGAACCCAGGTCCTCTGCAGGAGCAGTTGGTGCTCTTAACTGCTGAGCCATCTCTCCAGCCCCTGTTTTAGGTATTTTAAATAAGCCTTGAAAGCCCTCAGTAATATTTTAAAATAGAGATTTCAAATTCCCTTTTTTCTATTCTGGGCATTCACTGCTCCTAGAATTTAAGCCAAATTCTAAATTAGTTTTTATTCTATGATGTTAGGATTCAATTTATAATATAAAAAATGTTACACAACATAAGTTGGAAATTAAGATGATTTGGGCTGATTAGATCCCCTTTTCCTCCAGGGAAAAGAATTCTAACTTTAAAGACTGTAAGATAAGAATTACTTGATCTGTGGATCAAGAACACACACAGTTTTATTAATTATTAGAAGTCAGTGAATATAGATGACATTTTAAGGGCTGGATAACACACTACCTTGGCTAATTCCAGTTATTTTGAGTGACTTAATATAGACTAGAACAACATTTATTTGTTTTCTTGATTGTGATTTACTGAAAAGATACATATAAGCTTTCACTTATTTTTTTATGTCAAGTAGTATAAACATGTGAGCATATTTGTGTCAAATACAAATCTATCCTTAGCCACAGTTTGTAGATTTTTTTTCTCATGCAAGTTGGGATTAAACCCAGAGCCCTGGCCCTGGGAGGCAAGCACTGACCACTTAGCTACATCCCCAGCCCATCACCCAACTGACTGTACAGCAGATCTTTGTGTTTCTAAATTTAGCATAATTAACTTGAAACAAATTTCCTTGTTAATGCAAGTTATAAAAGAATTATTTAAAGCAGGTCTGAAATCTGTTTTTATTTCTAAAAATAGGCTAGTGCGCAGTAACATTGAGGAATAATATATGAGCTATTTAAGTATAATACCATAACCCTATTTTCTCTGTAAAGAACCGAGTATTAAATACAATCACAATACATTTCAGCATCCATTTGAAATTGGAGTCAGTCATACAGTCAACCCAGGAAAAACGCACTATAATTTTTCTACATAATATAAAAAGTTGGAAGATGTAATACACTTGGAAGTAGTTCCAAAAATGAAATGCTAAATATATGACATTAGTTCTTAGTAACTTTGTTACAATATTGACTTAAAGCATCAGTCAACAATATATTTAAGTTAGGAGTCTTATAAAACAAATGTAATTGCTTTTGTGCATAGAGATGCCAATTATTTTAGATTAGTAACAATTTTAATGTCAGATTTATTCTTAAACTTATTTTTCTGTTTTTTTTTCTAATTTGATCTTCCAACCCCAAAATATTTAATTCTATGCATGATAATCTGCACTATTCTTGTTTAGATAATAAATCAACATACCTATATATATATTATTTGTGTTTCTAGAAGAATCTTAAAAGAAAGGTGCTGACAGTGTGGCTCAGTGGTAAAGTGCTTGCCTTGATTGTGTGAAGCAGGCTCTGGGTTTGATATCAGGATCTCACACCAAAAAATGTCATTTAGTTATTTAGCTATAATATATGTTTTTGTTGCCAACACAGGCTTCATGTGTATTGTTATTCATGATAATATAGTATAACTAAACATTGTGCTGGAGCAATATTTGATAGGTGTCTATGTGTACAGTGGATATCGCTTTGTGATTCAGCCCATTGAACCTGAGAAATAACTGTCATCTGAATAATCTTTAAATGTTGACTCAAATGCTTGGAGTCGAATTCTAATTAGGGATCGTTCTCTAATACTGATTGCCCTGTATTACCCAGATCCTGAACATTGTGTAAGCACAATGTAGTGGTATTGAAAGACCACACAAAGTAGGAGGGCTCAGATACAATATCCATACTGCCTCTGCTTGTGGCTTTCCAGGAATGGTACTGGGGTCCCCCTGTTCTGCTCTGCCTTTCTCAAATAGAGCTCTTGCCTAGGTATGATGATTGCAAGAACTCCAGGAGTTTCTGAGTTTACAGGAGCCTAATATCTGATATTGCAGGTAAAGATTAGATTTATATGATGCCTAATTTTGTTTTGGGTAGAGCCCAATATTAAAGTTTCCAGTGATGAAATGAGTTAAACAACTCTAGGTTTTAGAGTTTGTAAAGAATAAAACTTTAAATAAATGTATTATTTGTGTAATAACAGAGAAAAGCTGCGTTTCTTAGTCATAAGTGTTTGTCCACTCTAGGAACTTCAATCAACTTGGGACAGAACTGTTGCTAAAATGACTTGATTTGTTTCTCTTCTGAAATCACCCTCTTCCCTCAATCAAAGTACTAGCCTTCTTCAATGAGGATAGTAATTCTACACGTGAATCAAATACACAGTTCACCAGAGAATTTCACCCATTTCCTTTGTAGATATGTTTCAGGGACCTCAAAATAAAAAAAAAAACAAGCAGTTTTATACTTTAAAAATACATATCCCATTGTTAATCTATTAGGTGCTTAATATTTACTATAAGATCCTTTTTGTCATCATTAGTTGATAGTTATCAACTGTGCAATAAACCACGTTTTCTTTACTAGTAGATATGTCTGGTATCCATATCCATACATTAGCACTATATTCTTGCAGGGTCCTCCCACAGATAACTACAAAATAAAATAAGGTGACATATTTCCTTCTGACTGTAAACTTCATTGAATGTAGAATAGTACTTCAGATCTTCCCTTTGGTCAAGGAAAGGAAACTTCCCTCCCAGAACACTTTCCCTCCACAGCCTACAATCTCTGTGAAATATGTAGGAAGCCTCTTCCAGTTTAGAGTATTATTTGAGGTTGTATGAATGGCACTGCTGGGCACCTAGCATTAGGAAGGTTTAACCTTAGACATATTTTCTTTACCTAAAACCAAGATCTGCCTACTATGGAACCAGATCCCACTCTGGCCTTCCAGATTGTGATCTCTCAATGCATTTAAAAGGAGAAAACAGCCGGGTATGGTGGCGCACGCCTTTAATCCTAGCACTTGGGAGGCAGAGGCAGGCAGATCTTTGTGAGTTAAAGGCCAGCCTGGTCTACAGAGTGAGTTCTGAGACAGCTGGGGCTACAGGGAGATCCTGTCACCAAAAAAAGGACAAAAAAGGAGAAAACAGTATCATGTCATAAAGAATACACACAGCGAAAGTCATTTTATTAAAAAAAAACTTGATTGCTATATCTCATGGTGATAAATGCTCTTTATCCCCCCCATACATGTGCTCACACACGTGCACGTGTGGGGAGAGGGAAAGAGAGAGAGAGAAAGAGAGAGAGAGAGAGAGAGAGAGAGAGAGAGAGAACAAGTGAGTAGGTTACGCATTCAAGAGATGCTCCTATAGGTAGGCTCAGATGGAATTGTTTGACCTGGAGGCATACACTGGTATTTTGAAATAGAATCTGTGCACCCAAACTGCTATTTTGGAAATGTTTCTATGAAAGCTAGACTCATGTTTGTTTTAATTCAACAGAGTTTTTAGTTTTTGAATAACCAAAAACAAGTTGTCAAAAGGACTGATCATCTAACACAGACGGGCTTAGGGCTATGCTGCTTTAACTAAAAAAATAAAGATGTGATTAATGGAGTTGATTGCTTATGTTGAACAGTGCCATTTATTTATTTATTTATTTATTTATTTATTTATTTATTTATTTATTTATTTATTTTTGGTCTTTTCAAGACAGGGTCTCCCTGCAGCCCCAGCTGTCCTGGAACTCACTCTGTAGAACAGGCTGGCCTTGAACTCACAAAGATCCACCTGCCTCTCTCCCAAGTGCTAGGATTAAAGGCGTGTGCCACCACGCCCAGCTGAACAGTGCCTTTTAACAGATGTATTTGTTATTTTTATTCAATGTGATTTGTTTTCCATGCTGGAGATTGAACTAAGGTCCTTATGTGCTCCAGACAGGTGCTTTGCCATGTCCCAGCCCAATTTGTTATTTTCAGGAAGGAGAATTCTCAAAACTTAAGGGGAGAATCTCTACAGAACACTTGAAAATGTTTTTTTCCAATCTCTACACCCAGAAAGTCTGAGGGCTGAGAACTTGGAAACAGCAGATTGAAGAAGTGTGAAGATGATGGCTTCAGGTTAATGCAGTACCATCTAGCCAGCAGGTCTCTTAGCTATAAGGTTAAAAACAGAAGCCAATAATACTATTAAAAGCAACTATTACTTCCTTTGAGAGATGCTAAATATTTGTGCTATATCATCAGCTCACTGCTGGATCAGAAGAACTAGCAAGACAATGTAGCTAAAATGAAAGCACCAACTGAGTCTCACTGATGAAAAATGCAACCTAACAGCCAAAGAGTGTTGTAATTTTCTGTGATTAGAAATGAAAGAATCTGATGCTCTTGGCTGCTTTTGGCTTACCTGCATTCAAAGGAAATCAAGTAAGTTCTAGCTGGAATACCTTCATACCAGGGCAGTTAGGCTGGCAATGCTTTATAATGAATCAGCAGATCTATATTTAAGTTTTGGGATTTTATGTTCCAGACATGAAATAACCTATTTTAGTTAATGAAAAATAAGCAGGAGAGACATCTGTAAGAATACATAAAACCAACTTGCTAGCATATGTATAGCATTTTACATATGTTGAAACACTTCACACATTTCATGTCATTGAATCCTCACAACAGCCCTGTGAGGTGGGTGTTACCAAGTCTATCACAGGGCCTAGGAAAAGCAGCTCCCCGAGTCGGACATTGAATGAAGCAACTCAGACAAGGCTGAGAGCAATTCCCTGTTAGTCTGCCTCTCCGGTCCCCACATCTCAGCATACCATCTGTTCTGGAACTGCTGGGTGGACTGGGATGGGAAGAACAGAATAAGCTACTTTAAATTAAATACAGTGTGAGCATCTTATGTCCTGAGTCACTCTAGGAGTGACTTATCTATGAATCTATATTCACCAGGTAAGAGCTTGGTGATTCTATAAACATCCAGCATAGCACAGGGTACCTTACTACACTGGTCAACGTCTGTTTACAGTATCTGAGAGGGGAGTTATAGAAACCTTCATCAACTTCTTTCTCTATAAACTATGGCATCCCTCTTACAAATCTTACTTGAAAAAATATTACAATAGGAAGAAAAAAAAAGATATTATTCCACAGAATTTTCAATCCTAACTTTCAGCACCTTGGTAACCATGTTTTTCGGAGCCAATATAATATCAGGAATGTAAAGGAGGGACTGCCAGTTATCAAGTCCCTGTTTTGAATTTCAGCATGCTGAGTAGTCCATAACGGAGTTCTCTCCTTTTCACTTTCTTTTTTTAAATTTTTATTTATTTCTGTATGTGTATGAATGTACTGTTTGCATGCAGGTCTGTGCACCTGGGTCGTGCAATGCAGCGGAGGTCAGAAGAGGGTGTCGGATTCCCCTGGAACTGGAGTTCTCTTGGAATTGGAGTTTCAGACGGTTCTCAGCCACCACGTGGGTGCTGGGGATCGAACCCGGGTCCTCTGTAAGAACGGTCGGTGCTCTTAACCGCTAGGCCATCTCTCCAGCCCCATCCTTTTCACTTTCAACTGGCCACCTCCTCTACCTCACGAGGGTACCTGCCCTCTGGAGCTGCATTTTATGATGGACATAGTTACAGTCTTCCTGGACCTCTTTAATTCAGGAGCTCACTTGAGAAACAGTGCACCTTACATGGCTCACTCCAGTCAAGCTTTATATCAGAAATAACACTAAAATAAGAAACACCAACTACAAAACATGAAGTCAATCTGGTTATGAATCAAGCCTACACATTTCAGTGTAGCACATTTTCATTAATAGTCCATATAAAACAATTCTGTTTTGGGTCACAACACTGCGGTAAATGCAACTAGAAACCAAGCCCAGTCCCCACTGAGTTGATTTATGCTTCTCTGACATAAGTTCATCTATTCTTGTGACTTCCACCTGGACTCGTATAATGGTCCAGCAAGTCAGTTCCGAGAGTCAGGCTGCATGGATGTGTGGCTCAGGTAGAAACAGGGATGAATCTGATGGACTTGGAAGACTTAGGCGAGTCCTTCCATGTCCCAGTGCTGATAGTCGGGCTCCGGTTGTTAGAGTAAGAGGTCGGCCTTCGGCTCGTGCTGTCCGAATCATCCTTGTTGAATTGCTGCTTCATGCTTTGGCAGCACGGGAAACTTTGGACACAGTCTTGCAGGAGATGGCCACTGAAAAACATGTATATCCAAGGGTTGCAGCAGCTATTCAAGGAGGCCAGTAATGCAGTGATGGTGATAGAAGGGTTCTCTGAGTCTGTGAAAATGGGAAAGAAAATTATTTAAGGAGCGAAAGCAAACCAATGAGCACAGGATGAACCCATTTTCCTATTAATTAAAGAGGAAAAATTTGTGTGTTAGTCTAAAATAGAACAATTTCATTTCTCAGGGAAACAGGTGGTGTTTCGGGAAAATCAATGGTTTTTGGAAATTGGTTGTAAAAGCAAAATATCTTGAAATTAATGCAAATGTTTTAAACCAACCACTATTAAAGACATTTATATATAATGGGTAGGAATTGCGAAAAGGTAAGATGGTTAAACACCTTGTTCACTCTGTATACTTTCCACCAGCACAGCCAGTTTATAAAATGGCAATTGAATTTCAAGAGGATATAACTACATGCATAAAATTGTATTCATCCTAATAACCCAGGCAAAGTAGGGCATTGTGGACCTTTTTTAGTGGTTTTAATCTCTGAAAATATCCTTGGAAATATGAAAACTCAATGGAAGGAGATAGTTAAAATTGATTCCCAAAGAATGCAAGTTTTAGTTGGTAGTTTTGTGAATAACTGTAACTATAGTTTGGCTAAAAGATCAATTTTTATTGTAGTTCCACATATTACATTATATTAAAAAACACCTAAGCTACATGAGACCCTGTCTCAAAAAATATAAAAAGCAAAACAAAACACCACCACCACCACCACTAACAACAACAAACAAAAGTAGCTGAATTAAGGAATCCCAATAGGATTCTATGAATAGCAGAACCTCTCAGTGCAATGATTACACTGATCATATTCTTTCTTCAAAAAGAAGAGTAACCATCAAGTACCAAATTTCCTTTGGTTAGCATGTAAACTTGGGTATTCTCACTCTCCTTATGGTGAAATGAACTATAGCCTATTTACTACTTTGTTCTAGAACTTGCTGTGACTATGAGTTATGCATGACATTAAAAAATAACAGACATCCTCATTATGGTTAGCACAAGTGACATGTTTAGTAACTGTGTTTAAATCTCAGCAACACAGTAGCCTGAATCTTTTAGTTTGACAAGCACTGTTAAATGAGTTATCAGATCAAACAAGATGGGAAAGGTAACAAAAACTAGTTTTCATTTATTTCTCATTATTGGCAATATGGCACACAGGAGGGTTCATTTAAATGAAATTCACATTCATAAACCATTTAAATATAAAACTCTCAAAATATATTGCACATATTCCCTGCCTCAATCCTAAAATTACAGTTAGATTTGGCTTTTTCCATACATTTATATCCTGAGTAGAATTTTCTTCAGAAACAACTTTTCATTTGTTTTGTTTTAACAAGGTTTTCCTTATTAAAAGAAACTATATTAAAAGATGCAAAATTAAATAATGCTCCCCTCCCCCAGGCAGTTCCCTGAGAACTGAATTTTACTGTTTTGTGTTGGAAGTAAAATCAACGTAGCCAGAAGGGGTAGAAAGCATTTTCAGAGAACTGCTGAAAGATTTAAAGTTGTGTGGACTGAATAGCTCCCTTGTCAAATTATTGCTGAAAGACTAATGAGCAAGTCTAACAAATTTAGAAGATCAATAATCCTGCTTTGAAATACCATGAAAAAGGAAGTTATTATTGCTAGAAAAATTAGACATTATACTGAAGAAAGGGAACATGAATTAAATGCCAATTTAGAATACTTGAACTTTAAAATATTTTTCCAACTTTTTACAGGAAAGTGACAATCTCTCCCTTTGATCTTGAAGAATTTCTACAATTTTCTGTAATTATGACACCTTCATCAGTCCAACAAAAAGCAGTTATGTCTCTGAGACTGCCTCTGTGAGCCCCTGTAGGGTCAACCACAGGATAATCTATACAGCCCTAGTGATTTGGCAAAACGTTACTACTGCTTAGCTGTTAGTGGGGGCACAGTTTCTGGCCTTAGGGTCAAGCACGCTGCAAATGCTGACGCCTGGGCCCTAAAGTACTTGGAATGGAAGCCCCAGGACTTTGCATTTTTACTCATTTTCTTATAGATGTGACTCTTACGCATAAAGTTTAAGAACTATTGAGCAGATACTACTCTCACCTTTCTCTCTCTCTCTCTCTCTCTCTCTCTCTCTCTCTCTCTCTCTCACACACACACACACACACACACACACACACACACACACACACACACCACATCCCACGCAACCCCCAGCCCCACATCCCAGTCTCCATGGTTCCAGTACCTACCTGTCCAAATGAACTTCTCATCCCAGACTGACCACATCTGGACGATGAAGAAGGGCGCCCAGCAGAGGATGTAGGCCGTTACGATCACAAACGTCATCTTCACCGTCCGGATCTTGGCCCGAGAAATGGTCTTCACGCTGCTGACACAAGGGGCGGCCAGGAACCCCTTGTGGAAGGCGCTGGCGCCATCCCCAGAGGAGCCTTTGCTCTGGCGCGACGCGGTCTTCCCGCGGACGTTGCGCCAGATGTGGTAGCAGATGAAGCCGTAGCAGGTACCCAAGATGACCACGGGGCCCACGAAGATGCCGCTCGTCATCCAGGTCACGTAGGCGCGGGTACCCCAGGGCTGGATGAAGGTGGCCCAGCAGTCTTGGGCCTTGGTGCCGTTGCTCACCTCAATTTCGATCATGGAGAAGATGAAGTACTGCGGCACGCTCAGCACGAAACTCAGCACCCAAGAGGCGGCGATCATGAGTCGCGAGCGGCGCGCGGGCTGCTGCAGAGTCTTGAGCGGGTGGCACACGGCGATGTAGCGGTCTGCGGTCATGACCACCAGCATGTAGGCGGACGCGAACATGGCGAACACCTGCAAGTGCTTCACCACGCGGCACAGCCAGTCCGGCCCGCGGAAGCGGTAGGTGATGTCCCAGCACAGCTGTGGCAACACCTGGAAGAAGGCGACCGCCAGGTCGGCCAGGCTGAGGTGCCGGATGAAGAGGTGCATGCGGGACGTCTTGCGGGGCGAGCGGTGGAGCGCCAGCAGCACGCTGCTATTGCCCAGCACCGCCACCACGAAGATCACCGCCAAGACGGCGATCTCCAGCTTGGCCAGCTCCTCGTCGCGCACGTCCCCGGGCGGCCCGCCGCCTTCCCCGAGCGCACCGGCCTCCCGGCTGGCGTTGGAAACATCCGCAGCCAGAGGCCACCAGGAGCAGGAGTTGCTCGCCGGCCCGCCGTCGGAGCTCCGGGAGAAACGCATGCTGCGTCTGTGCAGAGGCCACTGTCCCGCGCGGGCTGCTTCCTTCCCGCCTCCAAGGACCGGAGGACTCGGGTCCTTAGCCCCGCGCTGCGCTTCCTGCGCTCGGCCTCGGGCTCCAGTCCCACCTGCGCACGGCCCTGGGTGGGACGCTCTGCGGCTCGGGATCTGCCCAGTCCCGCGTCCTGCCGTCCTGCGGGGCGGGGGAGCCCTCGGAGCTGCTCAGCCCGCTGGCTCCCTGTGCCGTTCTTTCTGCGAGGCGGGCTTCCCGGACGCGCTCCCTCCGCGGCAGCTCTATTGGCTGGAGACCGCGCCCTCCCTCAGACCCCCATTTACCTCACCGCTGCGGGGTGGAGCCGTGAGTCCTGGATTCCTCAGCACCGCCAGCGGGACGGGGCGCTTTCCCAGCTCTGCCAAAAACTTTTTGGGGCTCCTCGCCTTTTCCTCAGGCCTCCAGTAGCCGACTTGAATCCATCTAGGACTTCGACAGGGGCAGTCAACCTCCCACTGAGAAATCTGGGTCTGCGCGCCCCTGCGAGCTCGAGTACCCAGACTTGGCGCTCCACCTCGCGTCCTTCACCTCTTGTTTCCCTGCTCCGCGAGCTTATCCCTGGCCACTCAGTCTGCTGAACTAGAAAAACTGCCCCGGGAGTAACTTCTATCCCCGCCCCGCTCCTATCCAAGCCTTCTTTGCAGGGTAAAAACTGCGAGGCTTAAATGGAGCTCTATCCGATGACGTCGTGATGCTTACTGCTCTCCACTCTGCCTTCCCGAGGGACAGGCACCAACCCACTCACGTGTCTCTTGCTCTGAACGTGCGTAAGTCCACCTATGAGGAAGGAACGTCTCCTTGCGTTCAATATGCTCTGCAGGGACTGGCGACTTAAGTTTTCTCTAAATTAGATTCCCGAGATTTCCCCCCAAAGCAGAGTTCCCACTGCAGCGGAGCTGGCGGGAATTGGACAGCACCCGTCGGTGGAGAGACAACGTCCGGTGGAGAGAAAACGACGTTTCTTTGAGTGGACCAAGAAGAGTCTGGAATCAACGTCCAGCTGGCCAGGCGCAGTTCAGTGCAGGGGAAGGGTGGGAAAGAGGAGCTTGGAAGGAAAAGAAGAAAAACACTCCCATAATCCCACCCCACCCCACCCCACTTACCAATTAATCATTTACTTTGGACAAGCAGAGCCCAGCGGAGACAGACAAACCCACAGAGACTCCACTCACTGCCTTAACTCTGGTGAAAGCTTGCCTCGAAAAGCAGCAGGGGGAGCTGTTTCCAGGCTGTTTTTCCTAGGAAGGAAAAATAAAGTAAAATAAAGACAAACTTGTTCATAGACGCAGGAACATGAGCACGAATTTCTTAGGCAGAACGTTTGTGTATTGTGGCAATCGTATAAATTTGATTGCTTCAGAAAAATGTTTGCGTCTGTGAACCGCCCTCAGAAAAAAAAAAGAATCAAAAGATTTTCTTAGGTGCAATTAGTCATAATTCCATTTTGCCACATAATTCCACCCATGCATTCAGAACCTCAAGGTCGTTACATTAAGAGTACGGGGCTTGAACTACATAGTCTTGTTTCACAGAGGTTAAATAAGCCTCTGTCTGTGCATCTTACAATTGGGAATAAATGTATTTGCTGCTCAAGTGAGGTGTTGGGGAAATGCTCTTAAAATGAAAATTGGTGTTGCTTGGGCTCATTTTCTCCAAGATCCCCAGGAGGCAAGAGATTAAAGTTGTTCTGATGATAAGTGAAAGGTTTCAGGACCACTTGTTTGGAAAACTCCTTCAGGCAGTTATAGTCACTGACTCAGAGGGGTGACTTTTTTTTTGGCACAAATTACATTTTTAGTGCTTCTTACAAGAAATAACGTCTGACTCTAGTTTCCCATCGCTGGTGTCAAGTAATCTGATCCAACAATGAAATCGTGTCCGAATTTCCAACTTACAAAAGTAACCTATCAGGTTAAATCAGTGGATATAATTGGAAGTTATTCTACTATTCAGTGGTACCAGTACCAGCTACCTAGTAAAGGACATGTGTAGCTTTGTGCATCTGTGTGCATGCACATAAAGTAATTATGTATCTGTCTATCACTCCTCTGCTTGGTATGGGACCTAGAAGTCAGGAAAAGTGCTACAAATTCCAACTTTTTAACCCATGCAGTTAAAAAAGGTGTTATTTTTTTTCTGGTTCTATTCAGAACAAAATAAGATGATTAAAATACATGTACTTCACTGGACTGCCTTAGAAGTTCCCCAAGAAAAGTGTAAAGGAAGAGGAAAAGAACACAGCCCATGCTGTGCTTTTTCTTCAAGACACTCTTGTATTAAGACTTTCTTAGGATTTGTGTTAACACCGTCCCTCTTAACTCTCCAGGGTTGCAGGTGGCATATTTTGGGGGATGAGATAACGAAAAGGAAAACAGAAACCATGCACAATACCCTGGAATCATTATGATCTTTGACTCTAATGCTCCTCTTCCCCTTCGGTAAGTCCAGATGTTTAAGAAACATTTTCATTAATGGGAACAGCTGTCTTCTCCCCTTACTAGCTGGGTGACTTTGTCTTAATCTCTGAGCTCCAAATGCTTACTCTGTAAAGTACTTGTGAGAAAACTTGGCACAGTTGCTTCAAGGATTAGGTACATAATTGTTAAAGTTTTGAGAAGCTCATGTGTTTTCAAACTATGAATTCCTTAAAAAAATTTTTTTTGGCTGGGCGTGGTGGCGCACGCCTTTAATCCTAGCACTTGGGAGGCAGAGGCAGGCGGATTTTTGTGAGTTCAAGGCCAGCCTGGTCTACAGAGTGAGTTCCAGGACAGCTGGGAACGTGCGTTAAGTCCACCTATGAGGAAGGAACGTCTCCTTGAGTTCAATATGCTCTGCAGGGACTGGCGACTTAAGTTTTCTCTAAATTAGATTCCCGAGATTTCCCTTTTCGTCAATTACAGGGCAGTAATAATATAACGATGACAATAATAGGTATTATGAACATTTACTGCATGGATTAATCTCTTATTCATGAGATAAGATTGTTAAATTCATTATGTTTGATTTTTTAAATAATATAATAAGCTATCTATAGGGAAAGCCATTATTGTCCCATTTTAAAGATGAATAAAATGAGGATTACAAATTTAAACAACTTAACCAAAATCACAATGGTCCAAGTGACTGAACAGAAGGATCACATAGACCTATTTGAAGATAAGAGGCTGTTCCCCAGTGCTCCCCATCTACATCAGCACATGACGCATCATTGCTGAATGTGTTACAAAAGCTGGTTTGTAGCATAGAAAGTGGGTTTTGACTCCTGCATGAATATTAAATTCACGCAGTGATTGGAAAAATTACGAAAGAGTTCTTGATGATCTGCCCTTGAGCACCTAAATCCCATTGTATGTCTCTCCAGAACAGGGTTAGCATTTACACTTGGGACTTTAATTTTAAAAGTTAGCTATGAATGAACTTTTAGTATGGCTGCACACACACACACACACACACACACTGAATTCTAAAAACATATTACAAGTCAAGCATGGAAAAAAAATTAAGTCTTTATTATAGTACTCTGGGGTAAAATTAAAAATGAGAACAATCTTTGTTCTTATTTATGAAGCCTTATTTTCTTATGTGATAAAATGAGTTTATGTGTGCAAGTGGAGAACCATGACATTAAAATAAAGTATTTTAAGCATGCTAATGTTTGTTGATGAAAGATTGAAATCTCCTTACTTCTATAGCACCCCCAATCATTCCTAATTCAGCATTTACAGCATGGGTAGAAACTTCACTCTAAAGGAAAATATTTCCAAAATCATTTTTTAATTTTTACCTGTTCAGAAAATCAGTTGGATTTAGGAATTATTTGATGATTTAAAGTATTTTAAAATATAAAATTACTGAAATGGTTGCATATTTATAGTGGCGTTTTTGCTATTCTGCCTAGAATTTGATAATCATCTAGACGTACTGTCTTAGCAAGCCAGCCGTTTCCACTCCACCTGTTCACTGAGTCCCCTTTTCAGAAGAGAAAGACTTGTGGGCTAACATCAAAAACTGTGACATAATCATTTTGAGTTTCTGTTGGTTTTATGGCTTATATTTTTGTATAGAATACATACTATTTTTATAAAATGAATATTTTTAATTAAAAATTTCTCATTTTCTTCTTTCTTTAGGTTGGATAAGGGTTTAGAAGAAATATGTTCCATTTCTGTTTCTACCTTTACTCTCTTTCTGCCTGACACTTCGCCTCATTGCCATGTCTCCCAAAGTTTCCCCTCAAACCTCTTCTTTTTTGTCAGAAATATGGAATATGCCATTTTAGCATTTTTATGGAAGTAATTGTATATTTACAAATGATATATGCCTGCACAATGTAGACATGGTGCCTGGCAGGAGATTTAAATCCACTCATATAGCAACCTCAGCTCATATGTAAGAATCTTCAAGATTTAGAAAGGCCTTCCAGGAAATCTATTTAGCGTTGTATTTGAATAGCGCCTTTGATTAACTCAAAGTCAACTGGCTTAGGGATCTGATACTCAGTAAATATTTTCATTATATTAAGCAAAAATAATCAGACATGAAATATCTATGATAGTTACATGTCCTACTGTACTAAAAAAGCAGGAGCTGGCAGACAGTAGAGACCTGGGGCTTGTAGGCTGCTTTCAATTCTGTGGGCCTCAACTCTTTTATGACACCAACGTTCTCTCCACTGTTTTCCCTCTATTTTCTCTCATCTTTGGCTCCAAGATCTATTGTTCCCATTGTTTTGATGACTTTGAATTCATATTTCTCTTCATAAGATGGAAGGTTAGTTCAATGGTTTGAGACACTCCCATGAAGGTATTTTGTGCTCTATTTTTATGCCTTTGCATTCGTTTCCTCAATGACATGTTCACTCTCTCACTTTCCTTTCTTTAATTAATTTTGGTTTTGGCAATTTTAGACATGTACATGATGCCTTCTAATGGCTCGCTCCCATACCCTCTCTTATCTCTCTCCCATACCCATAATCCCTCCTTCTCATCCTCACTTATCCTTACTAGTCCCTTTCCCAGAATCATGGGTTTGGGGTTTGTTTTGTGACCCATTTAATTTAATGGGGCTGTCTGTCTGCCTGAGCATGGCATGGGACTATCCACTGGAGCCTGGTGGGGTCATTAGTGGGTACACGAGTGAAGACAATGATTCGCTCCTTCCCTGAATCTGTCAGTACCAACAGTGAAGACTGGCCTCCAGAGTCCCTTCTCCATCCATGTTGACTGCTGACAAGTTACACAGACCCAGTGCAGGTGTGTGTTGCTGCTGTGATTTTCTGTGTATACCTGAAAAGAATATACCTATATTATAGATTGGCTATTCTAGAAATGTCAATAAAGTCAAAATGTTTGATAGCATTGTTCAAATATTCTCTGTCCTCAGTGATTTCTGTCTATTTTATCAGTGATTGACAAAGAGGTCTTGAAATCTACCGTTGCAATTGTGGATCTGTATATTTATAGTCCTATCTACTTTAGTATATTTTGAATTAATCTCTGTTATTTTATTGTGAATTAGTTAAAGATTTTAAAATTTGCAATGCATGTTCTAATTCTATTCTCCAAATGGTAACTTTTTCTGGTCTGTTTATTTTATAAACAGCAGATTGTGTGGAAAAGAATAGTTAATGCAAATGGAAACTGATCTGTTTCATTCTTTGTAAACATGAAAACAAATGCATAACATATGTTGAATCTGTAAAAAAAAATGTGATCTGAGGTCTGGCAAAATGGCACAGTGGGTGAGAGCACTTGCCATCAAGCCTGATGAGTTCTTTTTCTGGAGCCCATGTGGTAGAGGGAAAGAATGACTTTTGCAAGTTGTCCCCTGACCTCCACATGCTAACCCCTAAAATGCATAAAAATGTTTTTAAAAAGCCTTCCAAGAGCAAGCTGATGTGGGGGACAGCAGAGTCACAAATTTCCAGGACAAAGCTTATTTTGAGCTGGGTGAGGTGGTGCGTGCCTGTGATATAAGCTCTAGGGAGGCTGAGGAAATAGGATTCCAAGTTTGAGGTCTGGCTGAGTTATAGAGCAAGACATTATCAAAACCAAATGTAACAACCAAAACAACCCTGCATATTTTAAGGGTAAAGTGGTTAAATACTGCATGCTACAGGAAGATTAAGGAAAATTAGGCCTTTTAGATTTGTATGTGAAAGCCAATTTGTTGGAGCAATGAGGGTGCAGTCCAGCATGGGTTCTGGTGAGGAGGGAAGGAAATGTATGGAACTAGTCCATAGGGCTTTTCCTGGGACTTAAAAATACCCAGAAGAATGCCTAGAATCTGGCGGATCCTCAATAAATGCTGCTTATTACTACTACTATTGCCATTATTATCATTTTAGTTACTAGTCCAGAAATTAACTGGTGTCAACTTGAGTAACATCCAACAGAGTGAAAAATTAATAGTAATAATAAATATACAACTAATCTTTATTAATCATGCAGGCTTCAGAATTTTATATTCTATATTATAAATCATTTAAACTCCACAATATCATATGATGCAAGAAGTATTAATAATACTCCACTGTACAGTAGAGAAAAGTGTTGTACAGATAATCAGCTTACTCCAGATCACACCAGCGTAGCCGACCTAAGGCCAGGTGTATGCTCCTCACAGTGCTCACCTAGATTAGAGCAAAATAGAAGCATGGCCATTTCCATGTTCTATGACTTCGGGAGAATTATTTCATATTCTAGGTTATTTACCTATATGTGTCTTTGTGATCAATCAAGATAATGTATGCTAGCATTTATTAAGTGATTAACACTATTATTTAATAATTATCTCAGTCATGCTTATACCTTAGGCATATTTTAATTGATTTTTAAAATTTATTATTTTATTATTTTTATTTTTATGTGTGAGTGTATTTTCTGCCTGTATGTAAATGCAACCATGTAGTGCAGTGCCCGCAGAAATCAGAAGAGTGAATCAAATCCTGCTGGGACTCGAGTTACAGATGTTTGTTAGGTGCTGTGTGGCTTGGGCATTGAAGCCAGTTCCTCTGTCATCACTGAGCAATCTCTCCGGCCCTGAATTTTTGAGATTTTTCCAGACAATATAGTTTTATGGTATTTAGAGGCCCCCTCCTATCCACACCTTCCCTCACTTCCCCCCTTAGTTTATATATATATATATATTCTTCTAGTAAAAGCACAATGAGGAATAAGCTCAGTGCACAAGAAGCCTGGCTAGCAGGGCTGAATACACCTTTATAGGTGTATTCATAGAATACATAGGATCTTCACTCAAGGAGCTACTTTGGTAAGATCTCTAAACAGAAAGACCATTGGATTTCCTCTATTTTTTTCTTTTTTGGTCTTTTTGAGACAGGGTCTCCCTGTAGCTCCAGCTGTCCTAGAACTCACTAAGTAGACCAGGCTGGCCTTGAACTCACAAAGATCCACCTGCTTCTGCCTCCTGAGTGCTGGGATTAAAGGCATTCATCACCACGCCCAGCTAGATTTCCTCTTAAATCAACAAGAATGTAGCAGTTTGTTTAAAAACAGAAATCTAGTATGGAATTTTAGAAATATGCTCAAGAGATTTAACATCCTTCAGGAAATTCCCAAAGTGAAATGAAGTTGAGCACAGTTTACATTCAAATCAAACACACGAAGTAAATATACACAACTAAAATGATGTTTAGTATTTGTTCTTATATTTGTACTTATGCTATTATATAATGCTTATACTTTTAGATATTTATGTCACTGCAGCATATATTTTTAAAGAATTATTTTTGTTTTTAATTGTGTGTGTGTATGTGTGTGTGCGCATGTGCGTGTGTGTTGTATGAGTGCAATTTCCTGTGGAGAGTGGAAGAGAGCATTAGATTGAAATCAGAAGCACTTCAATTGTGACAACAAGATTCTTTCTAAACACTTCCAAATGTCCTGGAGCTGAAAACTCCTTGTTGGGCCATATTGAAAAAAAAAAGGTTGTTAAGACATTGCAATATGGAATTGGAGGTACTCATGTTGTTTTTATTTCAATATCATGCTTTACTTCAATATCATGATATTAATTATGCTCCTAGGAAGCTACAGTTTTTTTGGTGATTCACACTCCAATTCACACAATTAGAGTGTGAATTTTAGGTGGCCATAACATCCTTTCCAACAGTATTTGGATCATTTTATTATTATTATTATTTTTTTTGCAGTAGGTGATGCTCCCTCACTAGATATTTACACAAAGGAAGAGGTTTTGGAGTATCTTTTAAGGTGTGGTCTGCTGCACCTTAAAGCATGTGCAGTTTATTTATGAGCTCCCATGAATAAGCATATTCAGATTTCTGTTATCTATTTTAACCGATGGGAGGCTCAGTGTTGTTAATGCGTTTGCCTAGGAACACACAGCTACTACCTTTTAGGGCAATTTTTTTTTTTTTTTTGTATCCCATGCTTACCTGTCCACCAAACTTGTGCTCTTTCCACAATGTATCTGTATAAGTAGGAAATGAAGGAGAGGTGGGGGCTGTGCCATACTAGATCTTTCTCAGGAAACAATGCATCAGATCCAGATGTGAGCTTCCAGTACTTATTCACAGGTGAGACTCATTCCTCCCATCTAGGAAGACCTAAGATAGATTTCTGGTAAGAGAGAAATGCCCGGTTAACCAGAATCAAATTGCTGCTGCTGCCCTTCTCACACAGACCTTGAATGCAGAGGCCCCCATTCCAGCTTTCCCAGCACCCCAAGTGGCAGCACCTCCTATTGCAGAACCTATGCTGGAAGATGCTTGAATACCAGTATCATCAGTACGTGGACACTAAATAAAAGGTTTCACATATTAATAACTGCCCTTGGTTATGAAATAGCTAAAATAAGCAATACTGTGGCAAAACTGTGATGTCATCCATAATTTTTTCCTGACTGTTGTGACTGAGAACGATGTGAAGGTCAGAGAAAATGAGCTCAGCAGTGCAATGCATGATGGGATGAATTTTCCTGTGATAATTATTTTGAGATGTTCAGAAATGATTATTGTAAAAGTAATCTTTGCCTGTTATCCAAAGATAGGATACTTAGATCATGGTGAGAAGCCTGACATGAATTCCTGTAGCTTCCTTGACTCTGGAGTTGTCCCTGCCTCTGTAATCGACATTTTAAAACAGATTATGCATACCTTCCCATTTTGGAAGCTATTGTTCCTATATGAGATTTAACCATGAATTGAATTAAGGGGAAATCAAGCATGCTATTTTTCATAACAGATGTGATGAGTGTTTTAATTTGATGAAGTTACAGATAACATCTTTCAAGCTTCAATGAAGTAGAGAATAGTAGAAATGTCACCTGTCAGCATCTGCTGAGCACTATTTGTTCAAACAAATTATGTTTACATATGAATGTGCAGGGCTGGATGTGTGTTTGTAAGAAAAAAATCTCACAACATTATTTTCTTTCTCTTTGGGAACTTCTTTATTATAAAACAACAAGCAAATCTGTGAAAATTACCAGGCTGTGTGAATACTGATATAAGACTAGCCAGAGACGGACTTAGCCTCTCAAATCACAAAGTACTTACCCCACACATTCCTCTTTTATCTTCACAATAGTCCTGTGAGGTAGATTAGTTAACAAGGCTTCAGAAAAAATAGGTAGGCAGAGGCAGGCTGAGACTCCAAGTCAACACTTTCAACTCCATATTTTCGTAGCTACTTGCAGAGGAAACTTCAGTAGCAGCCAGTACTATGTACAGGGTGCTGTGTGCCAGACACTATGTTGGTTTTATAGGTAGATTTAATACCTTTCAAGTCTCAAAATGAAACTGTAAGGTAGATAGCATAACTTTCACTTTATAATTATAAAAACCAAAGCTCAATGACATTTAATGCTATGTCCAAAACTAATAAATTTATGAACCAAGAATACAAATGTATTTCTGTGTTGTGGGGGATCATTTTAATGTCACCCTGCCACACCTAGAACTGGGAAGAGAGTCTCTATGGAAGATTGTCTGGATCAGGTTGGCTTGTGGGCATGTCTGGAAGGGACTGTTTTGATTTTGCTAATTGGGATAAGAAGACATACTGACTGTGGGATAAGAAGCCATACTCACTGTTCCCTGGGATCAGATTCCGATTTGTGTAAGAGGAGAAACTACATTTTGCCCAATCCATGAGTGCATTTATTCTCTCTCTGCTCCTGAATGTGATGGCTGTGTTATGTTCCTGCCAACTGGACATCCCTGCTGTGATGGACTGTCACTTGAAACTATAAACTCAAATAAACTCTTTCTCCCCTAAGTTACTTTTTATTAGGGCATTTTATCACAACATCAGAAATGATGCTAGAACACATCCTGACTTGATTCTGAAGCTTCTCCTTTCTGTTGTTTTCTGAACACTCTTTTTTATTTATCATTTTTATCTTATGTGTATGAGTGTATTACCTGTATGTAAGTGCACCTGTGTCATTCAGTGCCTTCAGAGGTCAGAAGAGGACATTGGATCCCCTAAAATTGGAGTTGTAGATGGTGGTTAGCTGACATGTGGGTGCTGGGAATTGAACCTGGGTCCTCTGCAAGAGCAGCCAGTTCTCTTAACTGCTGGGCCATTTTTCCCACCCCTGTTTTCTGAACTCTCTTATTATAGACTATTACTACTGCTATTATCATCAGCTTAAAGTTTTGTTCCTGCTTTTTCCTTTTGGCAGAAAACTATCATCAGCCTTTTAATTTTTATCTGAATTTTAGTGGTAATCTTTCTTTGTTGAATGTTAGTTGGTTTTGTTTTGCTCTCTACCAGTAAATGTCTGACATCCATTTCAGTCAACATTAGAGAATGGCCACATAGCATTTCAATTCGTCCATTATTGCATTTGCTTCTATAAAGAGTCCCTTGCAGTTTACCTATAGTTTATTCCATCTTGTAGTCATGTTATCGGCATGATTACTTCTTTGGTACCCTCTGATCTATCTTTTAATCTGACTTTGTTGTGTCCATATGTGGTGAAGATAATGTATCTGGGAATTTGAAAGCTCTTGTTGGTAGTTTTCATGGCCAGGTTTCTTTGGCACAACAAAAGAATTCTGAGAGTATTGTTCTCCCGTGTGCTATTCTTACAAGGACAGCTATGTCATTTTTTTTTAATTTTTTTAATTTTTTTTTAAATTTCTGTATGTGTATGAATGTACTGTCTGCATGTAGGTTTGTGCACCCATGTCGTGCAATGCTGCGGAGGTCAGAAGAGGGTGTCGGATTCCCCTGGAACTGGAGTTCTCCTGGAATTGGAGTTTCAGATGGTTCTCGGACGCCATGTGGGTGCTGGGGACCGAACCAGGGTCCTCTGTAAGAGCGGTCGGCGTTCTTAACTGCTAGGCCATCTCTCCAGCCCCCAGCTATGTCATTTTTAAGGTAATAATTTTCCAAATAACTTACATTTGAAGACATAAATTTAACTCTATTTTTGAAGTTTTCCTTATAATAGATATTCTGCTTTAGGTAGGAGCCATTCTTTTTATTGCTGCACTTTTCAGTCATTAAAGAAAAACAAAGCTTTGTCCTAGCAATTAACATGGTCAAGGGAACAAAAGGGTATCAGTCAGATTTCCACCCTGTAATAGCAACAGCAACAGCAGCAACAACAAAACTGATATAATCAACTTACAAACTCACAACGAGGAAAGGTTTATTGTGGCTCATAGTTTTGGAACTTTCAACTCATAGTTAGTTGGCCTCATTATTATTTTGGAGCCTGGATGAGGCAGCACATCATGTCAAGACATGAAATTGCTTGCCTCATGGATGAGAAGCAAAAGGGAGGGAGAGGAAGGGGTGGAGTCCCACTGTCCCTCTTGAGGGCATGCTGTCAGTGACCCAATGGCTTTTCACCTCGCTAAGGTTCTAGCACCTCTGGGTGTTGTCAGGCTGGCCATGCTTCTATGCATGTACTTTTAGGGGACATTTAACAACCCAACCGGGGCAGAGAGACAATGTTGGCAACAACTCATGACCATCTGAGGATCAAAGGTGTCTTCCACATGGGCACACAACTTTCAACATGACAAAGGACAGTCTGGGATATCCTCTGCCTGAGGATGCCCCCAGAACACACCATCCCCAGGGGAATCCAAGACATAGAATGTGTAGGAAAGACCTCCAGCTTTTCTCTGAAGCTGATTATAAGAGCCTCAGGTGAGAAACATATCCAGGAAAGAAACCTTCTCTCTCTCTCAGAAGACATGAAGACGCAGAGGAAAATCCTACAGACAAATGAAGGCTTTGTCTTCATTTCCATATGAAGACTCCCATGTCACATATGACTTTAATACACATTAAATAAATGAAATGTTTTTCTCTTGTTAATTTGTCTTTTGTTAAAGGGGTGTGAGCAAGACCCTTTTCATATGCTATGATGACAATTTAAAGAAGGCAGATCCAAGAGGGGATGAATTAAATTTGTTCTTCCTCCCTTTTGAAAGTCAGTTAAAAGTCTAGGGAGCAGCAAGGAGCACAGTAGTCACCAGATGGAAGCATGGAAACCGAGGTATGTAATAATGTTGATCCTAACATAACTGGACAGCACATAGCCCTTGAATGCTATGTATGGGGAAGGTGAGGCACAATTTGTTGAACCCCGCACTGTTGATCCTAGTTCTGAATGCAGTTTCTTAGCTCAGTGCCTCATCATGAGTCATGCTGCCTTTTCTCTTCTCCCCTTCTGCTGGGGTTTGTACCATCTGTGGAGACTTAGGTGCTTTTGTGGAATCAGTGTCCTGAATTCCTGCTGGTGCCAACTCAATAGCGGCTTGAACAGTCAAGAAAACATTTCCAATACTTAGAAGTTGGTGAAGGAGGTTCCAAGATGTTCTTGTGGTAGAGTGGTAGACATTGTCATGATATATGGGTTCTTAAAAGAAATTTAGTGTGTGGTGTGTGTGTGTGTGTGTGTGTGTGTGTGTGTGTGTGTGTGTGCCTATGTTGGGGTATGTGCAATTGAATGCATGGAGATGCCCAAAGAGACCAGTAGAGAGCATCAGATCCCCTGGAGCTAAAGTTACAGGAGTCTGTGAGCCACCCAGCAGAGTTCTCAGACTTAAAATTGGGCCTTCTGGAAGAGAAGTATGCACTCCCAACTTCTGAACCATCTGTTCAGCACATGATGTGTTTGTTTGATTAACTGGTCCATTTTATAACTCAGAGGAGATAACTTGTAGAAAACCTACAGTAAAGCAATTGAATTTTGTCTATAATACCACAAATGAATTGACTACATTGCATGTAATTGATTTCTGCTCCATAGAAAGGATACCTCCAGGGGCTGGTGTGGTATATATAAAGGCACATGCCTTTAGTCCCAGACAGTCAAGCAGATCTCTGTGAGATGGAGGCCAGCTTGGTCTACATAGTGAGTTCCAGGCCAGCCAAGGTTACAGGGAGAATTTGTCTCAAGGGACCAAAAATACTCTTATGCATATTTGTGTGTGTGTGTGTGGGTGGGTATTTGTGAATGTGCAGGTGCATACATGTGCATGTACATATGCATGTAGAGCCTAGAGGACAATTTTCAGGATTGCTCCTTAGATGCCATCCACCTTTTTCTTTCTAGAATGTTCTAAAGCTTCCATCCTGTAGTTTCATACTTAAAGCAGTCTAAATTGGACTGAGAAATGATGTGTGAATACACATCAATAAAAATATTTTACAAAAAAGAAAAAAGCAAAATATAATTGTTATATAAAAAACATGGTAGGCAGAAAGTAGGGTTTTATTCTATGATCAAAACCTTCAGAATTAATTTTTTTAGATGCTAACCCAACCTTCCCCTGTCTAGGAGGAGTCCTAATTACAGGGGAAGTCTTCTTCAGTCTCAGAGTCAGAGACTGTTTTCTCCCTGTGATCAGGTCATGCTCAACAACTAACGCCCCTACACCAGGCAGTCTTTTCTTTTCACTGAAAATTGAGGTTTCAGAATCCAAAACCCTTTTTCAAAATCTTGGCAAATCCAGCATTCTTTGGATTTTACAGTATTTCTTTGCTATGGACTGAGCTCTGTTCTAAAGTTCAAAACTGAATAATTGTCTTATTCCTGGATAGATGTTCACCCCTTTTCTTTGTCCTCCCCTTCTTTATTGTCCTTCTCACACATCAGTATAATGAAGTATATTTTTTCTTTCTTAATTTTTTTTTTATTTCTAGACAAATACATTGTACACCACTCATCAAAGAAGCTTCTTTACTCAACAGATTGAGGCTACTGCAGAGTTCTACAACTGGTCACACACAGAGAATATGCATCTGAGAGATGCCCCGTTACAGGTGACACATCCACAGTGGAAACTTTACACTTAAGGCTCATGGAACACAGAGGAATGGAAGAGGAGAGAAAACTGGGGCCTCCCCAACACTCACCAGCAAAGCTTCCTTATACATACAGAAAGTGACAACTGGCCAAGTTTTAGAGAATAAGTGATGGCAGAGTGTGTGTCCCTGGATGAAGTACATGTTTACAAAAGCAGAAGAGGTGCCCAGCGAGCTGGAAATGCTAGGAACTGAGAATAAAGAATAGATTATTTGATGTTTTCAAATACTACATATCATTACTTTTCAAAACAGCTTCTAGGATTAATGTGCTTGCTTCCAGATGCAGCTGTAGCTGGATTTCAGAGAACACCCTTTTGAATTTCAGATGAAGAGTTGTGCAACAGCTTTGTTAATGTGTTAAAGAGTTCACTATTGGCTCTTCTTTATTTTTCATTTTTATCCGGATGTACGAGACTATTAATGTTCTTACTACAAATAAATTGAACCCTCTCAAGAGGATCAAATTTAAAAATACCATCTTATGATGTCCAAGTGGTGAGAAGCACAAACTTACGATGACTTTGCATTCTCTATTTCTCCTGAAAAACTGTGGAAAGACTCCTCTTTTTGGAGTGTTCTGGAAATTCTAAAACATTATGGCAAAGCGTGTCAATGATCATTAGCTTCTTTGCATCCCTAAAGTATTTGCAGTAATTGCTTAAGAATAATCTTTCCCTAAAAATGGGGCAGAACAGGACTTGGGAAAAATATGGAAGGAGAAGATTGAAGAAGTCTTGTGTTATTTGGAAATTATTCTGGAATATCTACGAACATCGTTTTATACACTAGCTCTTGCTGGAGGACGTTCACTGCCAAGGATGTGCAAATTCAAGGGAATATCTGACACACACACACCCCGAATCTTTTAACTGAAAGCAACCCAAACCTTTCCCCTTGTTTTTCTAATGTTTGGAATTCTCAACAAGTAAGTCTTTTCTGAGCATATAGACATCTTTTAGAGCATTCTCTATATTTGAAGTTCTATAAATCTTAAGCCTATACAGGGCAAAGAAAATTATCTATTTATTGCAATTCATTTTTCTTTCCCTCTCTCCTCTTCTTTTCTTCTTTTCTTCTCCTACCTGTTTCAGCAGCTGATGTATTATGGAGAAACCATTTTGACCTAATATTCTGGGCTAATGGAATGTAGTTTTACTTTTTTAAAAAAGGAAAATATCTGTAGGGGAATATAGACAGGATATTTAGAAGGCACAAGTAGAAGAAATTATATTTAGAATTGTAAGTATCACATGTAATATTGCCTAAAAGCAATAGATGAACACAAACATCTGCACTCCTCTGGTCACATGAAGCAAGTGTACAAGAGCACCAAGTTCAGCCTGTGATGCTCCATTTATTAAAATTCCCAATGCTTCTGATTTTTCCCAGAATAGCTCTGATTCCTTTCACATCTCTCTCCTGCAGCTTCCAGCTGTTTCTTAAAGTTCAGTTTTATGTGCATTCAGTGTTATATTCATTAGGTGTTATAGTGATTTTCTGAGATTTGTACAACAAATATTTTGTTGTACAAATTTTGGTTCAACTCATTGTATCTTTGCATCAGAGAACCAATCTGGACAATGTAAGCTTTCTTATGTCATGTCAAACGTTAGAAAGTTTCATTTGTTACTATATTAATTTAAGAAGTGTTCTGGGGCTGTGAAGAAGGCTCAGTTGGTGAAGTGCTTGCTGAACAAACATGAGGACTGGAGCTTGTTCCCCAGCATACTTGTAACATGCTAGGTTTAGCAACACCTACCCATGGCCTGGCATTGAAAGATGGAGACAGGAGGATCCCAGGTGGCCCATAGACCATCCAGTCTTGCCAAGACAGTGAGCTTCAGCTTCAATGAGAGACACTCTCAAAAAGGTAAAAATGATTGAAGACACCCAAAGCTGTCCTCTGGCCAACACACACACACACACACACACACACACACACACACACACACACACGGGAGAGAGAGAGAGAGAGAGAGAGAGAGAGAGAGAGAGAGAGAGAGAGAGAGAGAGAGAGAGAGAAAACTGGTCTCTAATGATCTCTATACGGGAATTGATTTGCTGTTGCAGGATTTCTACAGAGGGGCTGTGTGTGACTGAGCATCCCGTGAAATCGTGTTCAACCTGTCTCTTGTCTTCAGGCCCATAGTTCTTGTGAACACTGCTCTAACTTGAAAAAAAACTCAGAGTGGTTTCTATGAAGGAAGGAGGTTTTATTTTAAACTTCTGATTGGAGCTTGAAAATGTTTTTGGAATTTTCCCTTGCAACATGATTTTGTTGAGTGCTGCCTTCTGATTTTTGACTTTGACCCCATGTCTCCTTGCTTCAGTGCTAAAATTTGTTTCTAAGGTATTGAAGTTTTGCTCCGTTTGCACACTGGCCTTTTGGGGACAATCAGTTGTTTAAATAATTTGAACTTTTTCATAGCTCTTTGTTGCAACTTAGATAATTTACCCGTCTTCTGTTATTTGGAGGGCTCTTGTTTATATCTGTTTCTGGTGAATTAATTTTAAGCCTGACCTTAACCTTTTAGTAAAGTAGGGATATTTGTATTGATTTCTTCTTCTTCTTCTTCTTCTTCTTCTTCTTCTTCTTCTTCTTCTTCTTCTTCTTCTTCTTCTTCTTCTTCTTCTTCTTCTTCTCCTTCTTCTCCTTCTTCTCCTTCTTCTCCTTCTCCTCCTCCTCCTCCTCCTCCTCCTCCTCCTCCCCTTCTTCTTTTTCTTTTTGGTCTTTTTGAGGTAGGGTCTTCCTGTAGCCCCAGCTGTCCTGGAACTTGCTATGTAGACCAGGCTGGCCTTGAACTCACAGAGATCTACCTGCCTGTCTCCTGAGTGCTGGGATTAAAAGTGTGCACCACCACGTCCAGCTGTATTGATTTCTTAATACTTACAGGAAGCCCTATCATAACAGAAGACACAGGAAAGTGATTTTAATGAGTCTTTCTAATTCCCTACTTTACATTTAGAATCCTGGGAGAGGTCTTCAAGCCTATATCTTACTGCCTGTGTTACTCAGTATTAGGTACATTTTGTTGCAGTAACAAAGGTACTCTGCATTAAATACTTCTCTGTGGCTGAAATAGAATACTCTGAGGAGAGGCAAATTAGAGGAGAAAGCGTGTATTTGGCTTGCAGATCTACTGGCAGGAAAGGCATGGCCGCAGAAACCCTAAGCTAGCCTGACCATCAGGAAACTGATCACATTTCATCTGCACGCAGGAAGCAGCGACAGTGGACAGAAAGCGGGGCCAGACTAGAAAACCTCCGTGACATACTTCCTCCAGCAAAGCTCTGCTTCCTGAGGGTTTGGTAACATTCCCAAATAGCGTCCACAGCTGCAGACCAAGTGTTCCCACATCAGAGCCTATGGAGACGTTCAAATCCTAGAGGCTTCGTAGCATTTCTTTCTCATTGTGTGCTGCTGTCTATCAGAGACACTGGAGCCTTTTTCTTTATGCTCTGTCAGGAACTTCACTGCAGGGCTCTGTCATTTGTAAAGATAACTGCCACCATGGTGGGGAACAGAAAATGGAGAACTATCTCTGACATCATTCTGTTCAAAGTGGCACACACCAATTTACTGCTATTTTACTGACAGGAGCAGACTGCACAGTCAACCATGTCTAACCCAGGGGGCTAGATTTCTGTGTGCTCAGAGAAGAAAGCCACATATACTGTGGGATGGTATCAATGTCTACTATAAAATATACCCTGTGTCTTGCTTCTGAACTCCAAATGGGATTTCTTTGATTATAATTCAGATAATTTCTTTGATTATAATTCTTTATTTCAGAGATGTTTTAAATTGTGAGATAAAACTGAGACAAGATTGGTAACTCTGCTTTAAAAATCATTATTAGTGTGTATTTGTTTGTATGTGCAGGTGGACATGTGCTGTGGCATGTGTGTAGAGGTTAGAGGACAACTCTTAAGAGTTGGTTCTGCCCTTTCACTGGGGGATCCAAGAATCAAATTCAGGCTCTTGGGTGTGTGTAGCATGTGCTTTTCCTGCCTAAACCAACATGCCAGCTTAAAACTCTGCTTTTACTATTCATCCTTGAGATCACTTGTAAGGATCAAAGGTAGAAAGATGTTCATTTTCCCTTGGGTGGCCTGTTCACAAGACTCTTGTTTTCTTCACAAAGATGATGAGCACATCAGAGTGGTTTAGTGTCTCAGGCGCTGGACTTGAGTTTATGTCTCCTCCAGAAAGGAAATTGAATAAGCACATTAAAAGTCAGTGTTCTATGAAGTGCTATTATTTTTCTTCTTAATTATACAAGTAATATATTAAAATTAAATACCTCCATCTATGTGAGTTGGTGCCTTATTTGGTACTTTCCATGCACAGGGTTATTTTAAAAGAAAATCTATTAGTCAAAATCAGGTAGAAAATCTACTTTTTTTTTGGATTTACTTATTTTTATTTTATATGTATGAGTGTTTTGCCGGCATGTATGTAAGTGTGCCATATGTATGTCAGAGTGGGGTGCTGGATCCCCTGGAACGAGGGCTACAGACTGGTGTTAACTAACCATCTGGGTCTTCTGCAAGGGCATCCAGCGCTCTTAACTGCTGACTCATCTCTCTAGCCCCCCCAGATTTAATTTTGAGTCTGTAATTTAAAGAATAATTAAGCATATTTTCTCTTTCTTTAAAATTATCATTCACTAAGAATGTTTGATGTTTTTGAACAAACCCCCAATCTTTGCCCAGAAAGACTTCTCTTTTCTCTATACTTCATCACCTGGATGTATATCATATTAGCCATTGGAGATATGCTGTTTTACTTCTTCACAGAAGGAAAGTCAAATTCTCCACAACTGAAAGGGTTCTGCAACTGACCACTATATAGGACAGTATAGGCTCTGGCCTGCAGTAACACACAAAACAATGGAAAAACTCTGGCATTTCTGAGGCTAACACAGAAATCTATTACTAGTTAGTGGAGAGTCTGATGGAGGTTGGGCAGGTTCTCCAAGCAGTGACTCACAGGTCCAGGTGTCTTTCATCAAGAGAGATCCCTTGGCATTCTTTTTTTTTTTTTTTAAATATTTATTTATATTTTTTATTTTATGTGTATGAATGTACTGTCTGCATGTAGGTTTGTGCACCCGTGTCGTGCAATGCCACGGAGGTCAGAAGAGGGTGTCGAATTCCCTTGGAACTGGAGTTCTCCTGGAATTGGAGTTACAGACGGTTCTCAGCCGCCATGTGGGTACTGGAGATCAAACCCGGGTCCTCTGCAAGAGCGGTCGGCGCTCTTAACCGCTAGGCCATCTCTCCAGCCCCCCTTGGCATTCTTATACTTCAAAATTCATCATGTGTGGTACTGTAAGCATAAACAAATACACATGACCAGAGAGGTCACAGATCCCAGAGAAAATTCTAATGTTGCCTCATCCCTAGACCAATGTAATTTCTTTTTTTTAAATTGAGGTTTTTGTGCATTTCATACAATATTTCCGACTTTATTTAAAATATATACCTTTATATTTACAGACAGGTGTACCTTTCCCCCCATCATCAAAGAAACTGCTTTTTGCAACAGATGAAGACTATTACAAAGTTCCAGAACTGGTCAAATGAAGAGAATCAAGTGTCTATAAGATGCTTATTACTTAGTGACACATCTGCATTGCCACCTCTATACATAGCATGTGCATCTCTCAACTCTCACCAAGAAGTTTTCTTACGTAGCAGATGGTGATTAACACAGCACCCACAATTGGCCAATGTGCAGAGAACAAAAGGCTACAGAGTTCTTATCCCTGATGAAGACAACTGTTGCAAACCTCTGCCTGCTGAGGCTCTGGGATCCTAGCAGAAGATGAGGCACAACTAGTGTAGGAGCCAGACAGGGTGGCTGACCACAAGGAAAGAGTCTTCCGGACAGCTGGCCCATTACTCTTAAGAACTCACAGCAGTGGTGACAGCATGCACAAGACCCATGCGAGCTCAAACCAGACACAATCCCAGAACAGACATGTGGAAGGGGGTAAGAAATCCTAAGCCAACCTAAGGGATTTTGGGCAATTTATAGCTCCTGGGAGAGGGGAAGCCAGTGTCTTATAGGGATGAGATTTGTGGTGGGCCCAGTGGATGGACTTACACTGAAGGACATTTGGGGACACAAATCAGACTCTATAGGCGCATATTATATAATATATTATTTAATTATTTTATATATGTGCATACACACACACACACACACACACACACACATATAATATATATATATATATTATATATATATATATTATATAATTTGCAGGGGCAGTGGAGGAGGTGCAAAAATTTTAAAAATGTATATTTAAATCATAAAACAATTTTTATTTATTATTTTTTATGTGTATGAGTGTACTGTCTGAACGTAGGTTGGTGCACCCATGTTGTGCATGCTGCAGAGGTCAGAAGAGGGCATCGGATTTCCCCCTGGGGACTGGTGTTAACAGATGCTTCTTAGCTGCCATGTCGGTTGCTGGCATCAAACAAAAACACGAGGTCCTTCTGCAAGAGCAGTCAGCACTCTTAACTGCTGCGTCATCTCTCCAGCCCTAAAATCATTCTTAATTGAGCAAATATTGGGATGTGGGGAGGTAAAAACCAAGAAGCATAAAAGAAGTTTTTATATTCCCCAAATCAATTGTATTTCTTGATTTCTTCATTTTCTTTCTTCCAAAATTTTTAGCTATTTTGGGCATTCCTTTTGCATAAACGTGATTATATTTAGACCCTTCCTTATCCGTACCCCCATACTGTCTCCACCAGGTTCTCATGCATTCTGTCATACACGGTGAGGCCTATCAAGTAAAGTTTGTGTCTCCAAAAGTTCCTCTGTGTGATTCCATTCGCTGGAACCTGTTAAACCTATCTAGTGTCACTCTAGTGTCACTCCATCAAAGAAGATAATTCATATAAGGGAAAATCGAAGAGTCTGATCTGAAAGCCGCATGAGTCCTGACCACATTCCTTTAGGCATGTCATGCACTGCGCAAAGAAGCCATAAGAGCATGTCACATCCCCTCGGACTAAAGTTACTGCTGGGTGTATCCACTATGTGGATGCTGGGAATGGAACGGAGTCCTCTGCAAGATCAAATCATTACTTTTAACCATTAGGTCATCTCTACAACCCCATCAACCAGATTTGATCTTATGCTTCCAATCTAATTGCAAGAAAGAGTGAGAAGTGATCTCTTTTCCCCTAGGGCAAAGAAATGAAATGAATAAAAATTAGTTCATAGGCACTTATTAATTTATTTTAAAAAAATTTTTTAATTTTTATTTATTTACTGTATGTGTTTGAATGTACTGTCTGCATGTAGGTTTGTGCACCCGTGCCGCTGTTGATGCCCGGAGGTTCAGAAGAGAGCGTTCAGATTCCCCTGGAACTGGAGTTCTCCTGGAATTGGAGTTTCAGACGGTTCTTGGCTGCCATGTAGGTGCTGGGGACTCGAACCCAGGTCCTCTGTTAGAGGGTCGGCGCTCTTAACTGCTAGGGCCGTCTCTCCAGCCCCAGGCACTTTATTTTAACAATATTTTTCATTTTTTTTCTTCCTTGGTTACTCATAGTTAACATGACACCTAAAGTAATTTTTATATATACTTTATTATTCTAGGATGTCACATCTATTCTTTGACTTCTAGAGTCTTACAGAATAAGTCATTTGTAAGGCATGCTTTGGATGAATATGTGTAAGGAATGCTAGAGTTCGAATTGTATTAGTGAATTCTTTTCTGTTCACATGCAGAAGATCAACATGAACTTGTTTTATATTTAAAAAGAAGTGCAGAGGCACAAGGCTGCAGGCAAGGCAGGATCTGAGTATGTGCACATAGTCTGCCAGCCCGGATTTCATTTTGTTTCTCCTCCACATTACAGTTATGGAAACTCTCAGTGGCCCAAGACTCACATACTGTCATTTTGATGGCCCAGTGTAAAAAGAGTGTTTGTCCTCACTTGACTCAACCGAAAATTCCAAAATTCTATTCAGATTGGATCAGGTAATCTTCCTCAAGCCCACTATGGTAGGCAGCTGGGTAGAAGTCTGTGACTGATGTGGTTCGGGTTACATGTCCAGCAAGGGAAGGGGTGAAGACATCCCAATTATGAACTGTATGAATGAAAAGGACTTAAAAATACTTTATTTTATTTTTAATGTGTATGAGTGTATTGTTTGTTGACATTTATTAATTTTTCGTCATGTTGAACCACCCCTGCATCTCTGGTATGAATCCTAGCGTTGGTCATGGTGGATGATCTTCTTGATGTGGGTCTGTATGTGATTTGCCAGTATCCTCTTTAGAATTTTGGCATCTGTGTTCATTTAGGGAGATGGGTCTATAGTTCTCCTTTTGTGGTTTTATATTTACCTGGTTTTTGGTAATAGCGTGATGCTGGCTTCATAGGAAGAGAATCTGGGAGAACTCCCTCCATTTGTATGCTTCTAAACAACTTGAGTACTAATGGTTGTAAGTCTTTTTGAAATATTTTATAGAATTCTGCCGTGAAACCATCTGGGCCTGGGCATTTTTTGGTGCGAAGGCTACTTATTACANCACAAAGATGATGAGCACATCAGAGTGGTTTAGTGTGGTCTCAGAGACGCTGGACTTAGAGTTTATGTCTCCTCCAGTAACATGTAAATTGAATAATGGCACATTAAAAGTCAGTGTTCTATGAAGTGCTATTATTTTTCTTCTTAATTATACAAGTAATATATTAAAATTAAATACCTCCATCTATGTGAGTTGGTGCCTTTTGTGGACTTTCCATGCACAGGGTTATTTTAAAAAGAAAAATCTATTAGTCAAAATCAGGTAGAAAATCTACTTTTTTTGTGGATATTACTAGTATTTTTTTATTTTATTATGTATGAGTGTTTTGCCGGCATGTATGTAAGTTGTGCCAAGATGTAGTCAGAGTGGGGTGCTGGATCCCCTGGAACGAGGGCTACAGACTGGTGTTAACTAACCATCTGGGTCTTCTGCAAGGCTCCAGCGCTCTTAACTGCTACTCATCTCTCTAGCCCCCCCAGATTTAATTTTGAGTCTGTAATTTAAAGAATAATTAAGCATATTTTCTCTTTCTTTAAAATTATCATTCACTAAGAATGGTGATGTTTTTGAACAAACCCCCAATCTTTGCCCAGAAAGACTTCTCTTTTCTCTATACTTCATCACCTGGATGTATATCATATTAGCCATTGGAGATATGCTGTTTTACTTCTTCACAGAAGGAAAGTCAAATTCTCCACAACTGAAAGGGTTCTGCAACTGACCACTATATAGGACAGTATAGGCTCTGGCCTGCAGTAACACACAAAACAATGGAAAAACTCTGGCATTTCTGAGGCTAACACAGAAATCTATTACTAGTTAGTGGAGAGTCTGATGGAGGTTGGGCAGGTTTCTCCAAGCAGTGACTCACGAGTCCAGGTGTCTTTCATAAGAGAGATCCTTGGCATTCTTTTTTTTTTTTTTTAATATTTATTTATATTTTTTATTTAGTGTATGAATGTAACTGCTGCATGTAGGTTGTGCACCCGTGTCGTGCAAATGCCACGGAGGTCAGAGAGGGTGTCGTAATTCCCTTGAACTGGGGAGTTCTTCCTGGAATATGGAGTTACAGACGGTTCTAAGGCTCAGCCGCCTGTGGGTACTGGAGATCAAACCCGGGTCCTCTGCAAGAGGGCGGCGGACGCTCTTAACCGCTAGGCCATCTTCCAGCCCCCCTTGGACATATTCTTATACTTCAAAAATTCAATCATGTGTTGGACTGTAAGCATAATACACATACACATGACCAGAGAAGGTCACAGATCCCAGAGAAAATTCTAATGTTGCCTCTATCCCTAGACCAATGTAATTTCTTTTTTTTTAAATTATCTGTTTTTGTGCATTTCATACAATATTTCCGACTTTATTTAAAATATATACCTTTATAATTTACTAGACAGGTGTACCTTTCCCCCCATCATCAAAGAATACTGCTTTTTGCAACAGATGAAAGACTATTACAAAGTTCCAGAACCTGGTCAAATGAAGAGAATCGGTGTCTATGAGATGCTTATTACTTCGTGACCCATCTGCATGCCACCTCTAATACATAGCATGTTGACCTTCAACTCTCACACAAGAAGTTTTCTTACGTAGCAGATGGTGATTAACACACAAACCCACAATTGGCCAATGTGCATAGAACAAAAGGCTACAGAGTTCTTATCCCTGATGAAGACACTGTTGCAACCTCTGCCTGCAGGCTCTGGATCCTAGCAGAAGAGAGGTCACAACCTAGTGTAGGAGCCAGACCGGGTGGCTGACCACACAGCAAGAGTTCTTCCGGACAGCTGGACATTACTCTTAAGAACTCACGCAGTGGTGACAGCATGCACGACCATGCGAGCTCAACCCAGACACATCCCAGAACAGACATGTGGAAGGGGGTAAGAAATCCTAAGCCACCTAAGGGATTTTGGGCAATTTAGCTCCTGGGAGAGGGAGAGACAGTGTCTTATAGGGATGGGATTTTGGTGGGCCCAGTGGATGGAGCTTACACTGAAGGACATTGGGGACACAAACTAGACTCTATAGGCGCATATAGATATATATATATATATATATATATAATATATATATGTGCAATACACACACAACACACCACACACACACACACATATATTAGAATAGTAGGATATATATATATATATATATATATATATAATTTGGCAGGGGCAGTGGAGGAGGTGCAAAAATTTTAAAAATGTATGTTAAAATCATTTAAAACATTTTTAAATTTATTTATTATTTTTTATGTGTATGAGTGTACTGTCTGCACGTAGGTTGGTGCACCCATGTTGTGCAATGCTGCAGAGGTCAGAAGAGGGCATCGGATTCCCCTGGGACTGGAGTTAAAGATGCTTCTTAGCTGCCATGTGGGTGCTGGCAATCGAACCCGGGTCCTCTGCAAGAGCAGTCAGCACTCTTAACTGCTGCGTCATCTCTCCAGCCCCTAAAATCATTCTTAATTGAGCAAATATTGGGATGTGGGGAGGTAAAAACCAAGAAGCATAAAAGAAGTTTTTATATTCCCCAAATCAATTTATTCTTGATTTCTTTCATTTTCTTTCTTCCAAAATTTTAGCTAATTTTGGGCATTCCGTGCAATACATTTTGATTATATTTAGACCCTTCCTTATCCGTACCCCCATACTGTCTCCACCAGGTCTCATGCATTCTGTCATACACGGTGAGGCCTATCAAGTAAAGTTTGTGTCTCCAAAAGTTCCTCTGTGTGATTCCATTCGCTGGAACCTGTTAAACCTATCTAGTGTCACTCTAGTGTCACTCCATCAAAGAAGATAATTCATATAAGGGAAAATCGAAGAGTCTGATCTGAAAGCCGCATGAGTCCTGACCACATTCCTTTAGGCATGTCATGCACTGCGCAAAGAAGCCATAAGAGCATGTCACATCCCCTCGGACTAAAGTTACTGCTGGGTGTTATCCACTATGTGGATGCTGGGAATGGAACGGAGTCCTCTGCAAGATCAATCAGTACTTGTAACCATTAGGTCATCTCTACAACCCCATCAACCAGATTTGATCTTATGCTTCCAATCTAATTGCAAGAAAGAGTGAGAAGTGATCTCTTTTCCCCTAGGGCAAAGAAATGAAATGAATAAAAAGTTAGTTCATAGGCACTTTAATTTATTTAAAAAAATTTTTTAATTTTTATTTATTTCTGTATGTGTTTGAATGTACTGTCTGCATGTAGGTTTGTGCACCCGTGCCGTGTGATGCCGCGGAGGTCAGAAGAGAGCGTCAGATTCCCCTGGAACTGGAGTTCTCCTGGAATTGGAGTTTCAGACGGTTCTTGGCTGCCATGTGGGTGCTGGGGATCGAACCCAGGTCCTCTGTAAGAGCGGTCGGCGCTCTTAACTGCTAGGCCGTCTCTCCAGCCCCAGGCACTTTAATTTATAACAATCAAATAAAGTCTTTTTTTCTTCCTGGTTACTCATAGTTAACATGACACCTAAAGTAATTTTTATATATACTTTATTATTCTAGGATGTCACATCTATTCTTTGACTTCTAGAGTCTTACAGAATAAGTCATTTGTAAGGCATGCTTTGGATGAATATGTGTAAGGAATGCTAGAGTTCGAATTGTATTAGTGAATTCTTTTCTGTTCACATGCAGAAGATCAACATGAACTTGTTTTATATTTAAAAAGAAGTGCAGAGGCACAAGGCTGCAGGCAAGGCAGGATCTGAGTATGTGCACATAGTCTGCCAGCCCGGATTTCATTTTGTTTCTCCTCCACATTACAGTTATGGAAACTCTCAGTGGCCCAAGACTCACATACTGTCATTTTGATGGCCCAGTGTAAAAAGAGTGTTTGTCCTCACTTGACTCAACCGAAAATTCCAAAATTCTATTCAGATTGGATCAGGTAATCTTCCTCAAGCCCACTATGGTAGGCAGCTGGGTAGAAGTCTGTGACTGATGTGGTTCGGGTTACATGTCCAGCAAGGGAAGGGGTGAAGACATCCCAATTATGAACTGTATGAATGAAAAGGACTTAAAAATACTTTATTTTTATTTTTAATGTGTATGAGTGTATTGTTTGATGATATTTATTAATTTTCGTATGTTGAACCACCCCTGCATCTCTGGTATGAATCCAACATGGTCATGGTGGATGATCTTCTTGATGTGGGTCTGTATGTGATTTGCCAGTATCCTCTTTAGAATTTTGGCATCTGTGTTCATTAGGGAGATGGGTCTATAGTTCTCCTTTTTGGTTGTATATTTACCTGGTTTTGGTAATAGCGTGATGCTGGCTTCATAGAAGGAATCTGGGAGAACTCCCTCCATTTGTATCCTTCTAAACAACTTGAGTACTAATGGTTGTAAGTCTTTTTGAAATATTTTATAGAATTCTGCCGTGAAACCATCTGGGCCTGGGCATTTTTTGGTTGGGAGGCTACTTATTACATCTTCAAATTCTTCCTATATTGTTGGTATATTTAGGCTGTCGATCTCTTTTTGGTTGAGCTTTGGTGAGTCCCAGGATTTCAGATATTCATCCATTTATTCTAGGTTTTCAAACTTAATAGAGTATAAGTTTTTGAAGTATTCCCATATGATTACCTGGATCTTTTCATTGTCTGTTGTGATATTTCCCCTTTCATCACAGATTCTATTGATTTGGAGTTGTTCCCTCTTTCTTTTGGTTAACTGGGCTAGAGGTCTGTCTATCTTGTTTAGTCTATCAAAGAACCAACTTTTGGGTTCATTGATTTTTTTGTATTGTTTTCTTTGTTTCTATTTCATTGATCTCTGCTCTGATTTTTGTTATTTCTTCTTGTTTGCTGCATTTAGGGTTCTTTTGTTGTTGTCTCTCAAGTATTTTTAGCTGCAGTGTTAGATCATTCATTTGTGCTCTTTCTGTTTTTTTTTAATGTAGGCACTTAGAGCTATAAACTTCCCTCTTAGGACTGCTTTTAAAGTGTCCCATAGATTTTGCTGTGTTGTTTTCCCTATAGCCCCAGCTGGTCTTGAACTCACAGAGACCACCTGCCTCTGCCTCTGCCTCCAGAGTGCTAGGATTAAAGGTGTGTGCTACCATGCCCAGCTTAGAGACAGTTCTTAGTGGTCATGTGGGTGCTGTGAATCAAACCGGATCCTCTGCTAGAGTAGTCAGTATTAGAGCAGTCAGTACTCTTAACCGCTGAGCCATCTCTCCAGCCCCCAGCTACTGCATTTTACATAATAGAAAACCATAGCAAACCCAAATCACACTATGCACGTGAAGGAATTTGTGTTGCCCATACTTATTCTGGTATATATCAGAAGAAACTTTTAAAGATTGGACATTTTAAAGTTTGCATAATAAAAGAACATACACACTGCTTCTGGGCAGTGGCTGTTCATTTTAAGCTTCATCTCTAAGTGACTCCAGCTATGCCAGCTGCACAGAATGACTGTGATGTTCATTCAAAGGGCTCCTTTACTTAGGGTTTGTTGCTGTGGACAATTTAAGACAGTGAACTATCTTGTCTTCAAAGGATTTCTCTAGCATAATTAAGAAAAAGAAGCCATATCTGTATAAAGCAATCAGAAATTAATAATTTTAAAAACAAGCAACTTCTAAACTATGTACAATGGGTATCAAATATGTTTCACATAAAGATTAAGGTCATAGAACCATGTTACCCTTTGTGTAAATCCTAAGCAAAGGTACTGGATGAAGAACAGATGAGATGAATTTTGAAGGTAGTGAAAATCAGAGGTGGAGTGAGTTTCTGGCTAGAGCACTGTACTAAAAATGTTGGCTTTGGGGGGACAGATTTGTTTCTTAGTATTTTGAGACAGGGTCTCCATGTAGCCAGAGCTAGCCTGGAACTCACTGTGTAAACCAGGCTGGCCTCAATCTCACAGAATTCCACCTGCCTCTGCTTCCTGAGTGCTGGGATTAAAGACATGTGCCACCATTCCTGGCATTTGGTGGATATTTTTATATGTATATAAAGATAAAATTGATTATCTTTCTTTTACTTACATCACTTCTGAAAAACAAACTTCATTCCGGAGTAGAAAATGTAAGTAATTTAGTTCAATGGTTAATAAAAGGATAATTTTCCTCTGAGATTCAGTCAAGACAATTAGTCTGAAGTGTTAACAAAAGTTATTCTTCTAATGATAGACCTTAAAACTTGCTGTTTTGTTTCTTCCAATCTTAGCTTGTTCTAGTTGAGTGTAACTAATTTGGAGAACCTCCAGACTAGTCTATGAGTTAATGCTTATAGCTCTTGTCTTTTTCCTTTTTTTATTCACTTCAAGTTGTTCATCAATAGATATTTAATGAGCATCTATTTTGTCCTAGAAAATTACAAATTCTCAACCATTTGTGCTTGTACTGTTGACTCAAAATTAAATTATTTTTAAAGAGATACTTATTAATTAAATATATTAATTAAATATAGCATATCTGAAAAAATTAACATAATATTAAATTTTCTTAGTAAATTATCCACTTTTCCCAACCAGAAAAATTTTCAGGCAGACTATCAAGTTTCCAGAACTCATTGGGCATTGGTTTCTTCTTTATTTGTCTGAGGACATCATCACATAATAGGCTGCTTGTAAATCAAACATGAAATGATTTGTTTCCAAAGATATTGTATAAAGTAAATTTGTGGGGGGGGGAAGTATATAAACTTCTTTAGGAAAACTCTGCTATAAGTTATACTGTAAAATAAATCTTCTATATACCAAAATAGTTCTTTATTAACCTTAAAACATTTTTACATGCATGAACAAAGACTTGAAGTCATGAATCTAAATGGTAGATGGAAGAATCATCAAACAGTCTCTTACCCACAGGGATAACAACCACCTTTAGAATCTGGCTACATGTTTAATGTTAGATAATACCCAAGATACATTGTTAACAAGTTATCAAAAAAAATGTTAAAGGCTCTGGTTAAATGGTGCAGGGATTCAGCAGTTCCACAGGTTTATATTATAGGCTAGAAGAAAGCAACACAGAGGAGAGAGAATAAGTGAGAGTTCTTGGGGAAGGAAAGGGAAGGGTTATTTTGTGATTATAAAGAGATAAGGGCCAGGCGTGGTGGTGCACACCTTTAATCCCAGCACTCAGGAAGCAGAGGCAGGCAGATCTCTGTGAGTTCAATGCCAGCCTGGTCTACATAGCGAGCTCTAGGCCACCTGGGACTAAAGGGAGACCCTGTCTCAAAAAAAGACCCCCAAAAATGGGGGGGGGGGAGAAGGAAGAAGCTAACGAGGTAAGCAGGGACCACGCAGACAGTCTTATATGCCACTTTAAAGATGTCAGGTCTGATGTACTAGACAGAGGTTGAAGGAACTTTAACAAGGGAGAAGCATAGCCACCTACAGATCTTTAAAGATGAATTTAGCATTTTCTGTAAATGATAGATGAAAAGAATTCTAAGTGAGAAACGATTGAAGATTGAAGAGGACCAGGTAGGATCGTGGAGGGCAAAGAAAAAATGGAGAGCTTGGGCTGGAGAGATGGCCTAGCGGATAAGAGCACAGACCGCTCTTGCAGAGGACCCGGGTTCGATCCCCAGCACCCACATGGCGGCCGAGAACCGTCTGAAACTCCAATTCAAGGAGAACTCCAGTTCCAGGGGACTCCGACGCCCTCTTCTGACCTCCGCGGCATTGCACAACACAGGTGTACAGACCTACATGCAGACAGTACATTCATACACATACAGAAATAAATAAAATTAAAAAAAATGGAGAGCTGTGGTGTTAAGGGTAAGCCTGGAAGAGTTGGAATAATGAGGTTTACATCTCTACTATAGTTCAGTTCACCCTAACCACAACCCCACAGCCGTAAAAGGCAGAGTGCAGAAGGGTCTGGACACAGACTCCTGGAGGCCTTTTGGATCAGGCTCTGCCTTACAAATGAGGGAACATGGGTCTAAGCTGGATATGCAATCTTCCAGTGGTAAAGGGTACAGAAGCCAGAAGGCTGAATGTAATCTGTTGTTTTGGCCAGTGTAGACTTACAGTGCTTCACCAAAATTTCTTGCCCTACCAAATGCTACTTCTGCATAGAACCAAGGTTGAAGCTTGCATCCTATGGACAACAGGCCACCTCAAATTATTCCTTTCCATTTCATAGCTTTTAAGCAGTAAGCAATTTATCAGCTTTGTGGTTAATTTGGGATAGTTTCCTCAGCAAATAATTCTATCAAAACATGTTTAGGGTCAGAAAATTGTGATATAAACCACAACAAATTGTATCATCGTGGGTGATTTCCACCAACTGTACAAAGATGCTCTGTATTACATGAGGCGGCAGGCATAGACAAGGGAAAAAAACAGAATTCTCTTTATTGTTCAGGGTAATATTGTAAATCCTTTCTAACGGAAACAGAATAGAGAACAGACCATGATGAACAAAGGGATCTGGTGGGAAATAATGTAAAATGAAAAGAGAGATTTAATTGTTATATAATTTCTTTCTGAAAGAAATAATTTCAATGACATAGTATGTAGCTCTAAAATAAATATGTAAATTTTTACTTCAATATAAAGCCATATGAAAGAATTAATTTCCCATCTTGAGTTATTCGTTTTAGACACTATTTGCATGTAGGTATATAGTTGATTAGACTACTGCTGCTTCATGGTTTCTGTTGCCAGGTAATCACTACAAACATCCTTTAGCTCTTGCTATCAGAGCTCCTAAATGAACTGAATGCAATCAACTTAATAATTGATCCTATTGTCAGATGTAGGCATCTTGCCAATAGGCTTCAACTTCAAGTAAAACTGCATAGCTTCCTCTTTTCCTTAACTAATAATACTTTTCCATTCTCTATTTCACCCTGTTCCAGACAGAGCCCATCTTCTCATGCAGCACCAGCCTCACCCCAGAGATACAATGATGATCAGAGTGAACATATTTCCCTGTATAGCGTGCCTGGTCACCTGGGCTGTCGTCAACTCTGGCCAAGTAGATATTGTTGCTATCAAAGACCCTTTCATTGAAATCAACTACATGGTCTACGTGTTCCAGTTTGTTCAATCCACAGCACCATCAAGGCTGAGAACAGGACACTTGTCATCAGTGGGAAGGTTATCTCCATCCAGGAGCAAGATACGGCCAACATCGAATGGAGCATCGCTAGTGCCAAGTACGTGGTGAAGTCTACTGGTGTCTTCATTATCATGAAGAAGGCCAGGGCCCACTGGAAGGGTGGAGCCAAAAGTGTCATCATCTCTGTCCCTTCTGGTGATGCCTCCCAGTCTGTGGTGGACACGACCCATAAGAAATCTGACATCTTACTCAGGGTCATCAGCAATACTTCCTGCACCACCAGCTGCTTTGTCCCCCTGACCAAGATCATTCACGACAACTTCACCATTGCTGAGGGATTTGTGATGGTAGCCCAGGCCATCACCATCATCCGGAAGACTGTGGTGCGATGTTCATGGGGCTGCTCAGGACACCATCCTTGTATCCACTGGTGCTTCCAAGGCTGTGGACAAGCCATCCCAGAGCTGAAAAGGAAGCTTGCTGGCTTTCCACATTCCTACCCTCCATGTATCTGTCATGGATCTGGCACAAGACTTGGAGAAATCTCCCAAAGATGATGACCACAAGAAAGTAGAAGCAGACATCAGAGGACTCTCTAAAGGGCATCCTGGGCAATACAGAACAGCAGATTGTTTTCTTCAACTTTTGACAGTGATACCTTTTTACATTTGATGCTAGGGCTGCTTTCCCTCATTTACCACTTTGTCAAGCTCATTTCCTGGTACGACAACAAGTTGGACTACAATAACAGGGTGGTGGACCTCATGGCTTCTAAGGAGTAAGAGACCCTCAACCATCCACCCCAGCAAGAACATGAGAGGATGAAAGAGGTGTCCCAGGCCAAGCTAGGCCTCAGCACACTGAATATCTCCTCTCATAGTTTCCATCCCAGATCCTCAGAACAAGGGGAGGGTCTTATGGAGCACTATTCTCTTGAATACGGTCAATAAATTTCACTATACTCCCCTCCAAAAGTTTGTCCCAGGTGCAATAGAAGCACAGGGAGTTGAGTGTGGATCAAGAGAGAGGCCAAGGTTCAGGGCTTTCTTTCTGGCTTTCTGTGGTGGTGACCAATTATCTTGATCAGGAGGAGTTCCAGCTCTCCCTTTTAAAAATCATAAAATCGAATCCCAGTGCTCAGAAGGCAGAGGCAGGCAAATCTCTGTGAGTTCAAGGCCAGCCTGGTCTACATAGCAAGTTCCAGGACAGCTGGGGCTACAGGGAGACCCTGTCTCAAAAAGACCAAAAAAAAAAATAAAATCTTTGAAAAATCCTTTTTTTTCTTATCATACCACACTATGATTTTTCAGAAATCATAGTGTGGTATGATAAGATCTTATGATGAGTATTCTTCAATTCAGTGGAAAATACTATTGAAAAGAATAAATTCTACCAAAACCTAAGGAGTTAGGGTTGAGGGTGAAGGCAAGATGGGTATTTATATGTATAACTATCAAAATATTTTTTTTCAAAACAGCTTTGATATTTTCAGAAATTCTATAAACACAAATTAGCTTGGGTGTGAAGTGATATAAACACTGAAACATTTATGATGTCCCCAAATGTCTCGAAGTCACTGATAGTTGATGGAAAGGAGATGGAATCAACAGATGGAAAGGAAGAGCAAGGACTTAGCAACATAGAGCCTGCTCCAGCACCAGTGCTGAGCCAGTGCTGCTCAGTGATTGGTTGCTAGGGGACAACTAATTATATCATTTGTGTGTGTGTGTGTGTGTGTGTGTGTGTGTGTGTGTGTGTGTGTGGTATGGGAAACTTGGGTACTATTCCTCAGGTGCTGTTCACACTGGTTCTGAGGTAGGTTTCTGACTGGTCTGCAGCCTGTGGAGTAGGCTATGTGGCGGGCCAGCAGACCTCCGGGATTCACCTGTCTCCTCCTCCCTCGTTCTGGCCTTACAAGCACATGCCACCAAGTCCATCTTTTTTTTTCTAGGGACCAAATCAAGTCTTCATGCTTGTAAAGCATATACTTTACTTACTGAGCTATCGCCCCAGCCCACTGTATATCAGTTTTAATGGACAGATAGCAATTGTATATATTTGTGCAGCACAATAAAGCTTTAATGTGTATATTGTGGAATAATTGCATCGATATCATCAACATTTCTATCATTATCTTCTTACTGTTTTCTGTGGTGAAAAATTAAAATCTACTCATTTAGAAATGCTGAAATTCATGATATATCATTAACTAGAGATAAGTCACAAAGTAAAGACCTGATTTTGATCCCTAGAACCCATGTGAAAAAACCCAGGAGTGGTGCTATGTCCTTGAAATCCCTGTTCTGGGGAGATACAGGCAGATGGATCCCTGGAAATGTTGATCAGCCAGCCTAGCCTACTTGATTGAGTACCAGGCCAATGAGAGACTGTCTTGGAAAGCCATCTACCTAGATGACTCCTGAGGAAGGCACCCACGATTGTCTTCTGGCTGCCACACGCACATTCACACATGTGCATATGCACCCCCTCCCATGCAGCCACACACACATGAAGATGTACACACGTACATACATACACACACATCAAATAATTATTTTGATCTGTTCAATTCTTCGTTGTGGTAATTTAGTGTTTTCCTCTTTTTGGTTGACTCATTTCTGTATATTTTCTATGTAAGTTGTCAGACCTTCCTTAAAATAGTTACCTTGAATTTCTCAGGGAGTTCCTGTTGGTCAGTAGATGATTGTTTACTCTGTCTCTTTGGCCATGTCATGTTTTCTTTTATTGTCTTTGAAGGCTGTCTCCATCTGAGAAGGCCCTAACAAGTTGGATTTCCTGATATATTACTTAAGCCTGGGGCCACTGTGACAGAAACGGTTCTGAGGCACTCCTGAAGCCTTGAGTCTGTTGTGGCCAACATAGAATATTGAAGTTCAGTGATTCTGTGACCACCATGGTGCTGGGGCACTCTCAAGGCCAAGAAGCCACTATGGCCAGCATGGCAGTGGAATACTCCTGAAGCCTGTACTGCTATGTCTCTCTGCTGCTAATGTCTTCTGAGAGTCCAGAGCTGCTGGCATTGGTCCAGAAGTGGTCAGCAATAAAGTCTGCACACTCCTAGTACAGGTTGGATGTGAAGGCTCAATCTGCAGATGCCACCTTGGGCTTCAGAGTCATGGAGATCCTCTCTCTCAGTGGTGAGCTTTAATGTTGCAGGCCCAATGGATAGTCCCAAGTCAAAGTCCTCTTCTTACTCTCCAGTCTTCTTCCAAGTAGGATATCTTTCTTCAAGATATATTGATTGGGAGTGGGATAGAGATGACACAAGTAAAAGTGAACAATTTCATGTTTTTTAAGTATGGGTGTACATTTTCATTTGTGTGTATGCACATGCATGTGTACATGTCTGCAAGTGCATGTGGGGGCTAGAATTCAACAATAACATGTCATCATTCTCAATCACTCCACACCTTTTTTTTTTGAGACAAGGAATATATTATAGGAACTCATAGGTGAGGGGTTATTAACAGGAGTATGGGTGATCCCAAATCAGCAGCACACCACAAAATCTCATCCTAGCATGGATGATAACTTCTGTAGAGTGCAGAGACGGAGTTTCCTCTTTTGTTAACCTTCTACAGTTTATATACTCTGACACCATCTGAGGTGACCAGGACATGTGGTTATGTCAGATTCACATATGAGTGGCCACAAGGTACAGGATGAAGTGTCGGGAATTTCAGGCGAGGGTCCGGTGACCCTCCCCATCTGCGGCATTTATGATGTAATGTCTTATGTAGCTAAAATTCCTGCCCCTCCTTCCCTGCTGAGAGTAACAGTCAACAAGCTTAGCCGATACTCTTAGGCAAACGGGTGCAACCAAGCTTGAAAAGATGCCATCTGTCCACTGTCTGTCTGGTGGAGGATACTCTCATGCAACACCTCTTCACAGTGATGCCTAGATAAAGATAGCTTGATTATTAGCATCTGTTTCAGCCAAGAATGGACAGGAACTGCTGGGAATCTGTTGCTTCAGAATCTCTGAAACCGATCTTCTGATCAAAGCCTGGCTCATTCTTTTATTGAAACAGTATATCCATCTTGAGATGGGAAAGTAAAAGTGGAAGGATTTGTCTTAGTAGAGGATTATGTTCTTTCTCATTCTTACTAACCTAGAATACACACACACACACACACACACACACACACACGCACACATACATACAGACACACAGACAGCCTTTATCAATTAAATTCCATCTATTTCTTGCAACACAAATAGGATAGTTTTTATATATTCCTTGTTTTCAATTTGCTTTTGATAGTAACCATATACACAGATTCATAAATACATTTTTCTAGGTCAAGGGAAAGGAAGGGTCATGAGAGATTAAGTTTGTATGCCCAGGTCACAAGAGGAGCACATGGCTGAGTGAGCTTTTCTGTGTTATAAATAAACTATAAAATTAACTTTTTAGTTGCAAAGTTAGCTAAAAGTCATTTTTCCAAAGTATGTCCATATTGTAAAAGTGATTACCACATCTACTCCCTCTTTCAATGAGAAGACACCACTAGTCAACAGGTCCATTCTTGAAAGTCTTTTACAAATAGCCGTAGATGTTCTGATGAAGATGATAACCACTAGGCTCAGAAATAGCATTCAATAGCGTATCTCAAAGAAACTGCAGCTTGAAAATTGACTAGACAACATGACCAGTAAGACCCAGGGACCTGCCTGCCTCTGCCTTGACAGTGCTGGAATTATAGCCATGCACCCCTGTGCCCAGCTATTGTGTGGGCACAGGGGGTTGAACTCAGGTCCTAGCCTTGCCATCATGCACTGTAGGGACTGAGCCACATCTCAGCTCCACATCTTTTTTGTTACTATATTACAACCAAGTGCCAAAATCTCACTTCGTCTCATTAGTTCATGGATATTTGTTCCTATTGAAGTTTCCCTATTGAATTCATTCCTCTGGAGAAACATAGTCCACTATCTTGTGCAAACCCACTTTGTGTGTGAGAGACTTTACCTAGGGGGCTGCAGCACACTCAAGAAAGGGAACCCACAGAAGACTAAAGTTACAATTGCATCAAAATCCAACTTGATGAAGCAATGGGTTTTTATTGGGGTTACTAATGGCATTATGGGTGAGGGGTTACTTGCAGGTGCAGGGATGATGCAAAAGTGGCTGGTCACTGAGAAACCCACCCCACTAAAGCTGCACCTCTGGAGCTCTCTGTAAGGCCTGCAGGAAGACAAGCAGGTTCTAGAAATCTCTCCCTAGCTTGGCTGGGCAGAATCTCCTCCCCAGCAGACATTTACTGCTTCTATATCCCCTGGGGAGGGCTTTGGTGACTATTGCAAGTTTGAGCTTTCCCAGACATGTGAGGTTTGTTTACTTTCAAGTCTCTTGAGCCTCCTTTCTCAGGCCTCACAGAAGTATTTCAATTTAGAGGAAGCTGCTGGGCAATTCTTCCTGATACATTTGCCATCAGTACTGTGGTGCCTCTAGCTTTGCTCTTTTGCTTCAGATTCCTTTGGCTGTTTGCCTGTGTTCCTTTGTGGTTCTATAAAAATTTTTATACACCGAATGTATAGTTTGCTATAGGTACAGATAGTTTAACAATACTTTATTCTTCAAATCCACATTTGTGTCATTTTCAGTTTCACTAATGCTTCCTAGTTTTCAGCGTACAGATCTTTTGCTTCCTTGCTCACATTTATTCCTGCTTATTTAAGTATTCGTAACTGAGATGGTTTCTAATTTTTCATAACTCATTATTAGTAAATAGAAATGTACTAATACTTGTGGTTAGATTCTGTAGCCTGCAGACTCTACTGATTTCCCATTCGGAGGTCCACCGAGTTGATTCTGTGGGATGAACAAACAATTGGATGTGTAGGTGCTGAAGTGATGGCTCACTGGTTATGATCAGTGGTTAAGAGCACTGGCTTCTTTTGCAGAAGAGATTTGCTGCTGATATTAATAAGTATCAATTGAATATAAGGGTACGTTTAAATGTAAGAAAGGAAAATTTTAGGAATACCAACTTCAAACTTACATTATTGTTTTTATTGAAATTTATTAAGATTGTTAGCCTTCTATAGATCCAATTCAAGGGGATCTGTCCACAAGGACTGCAGGACACAGATACACTTACATACATTTGCATACATGCAGACAATACACACATACTATAACAATAAATAAATCATAAAATTAATTTTTAAGTTTATTAAAATTCATAGTTAAACAAATTGTACTAAAATATATGAAAATTTTATTAAATGTCAAAGGAAAGAAAATGTCTTTATCTTCATTTGTTAAAGGGGTAGAGAGATGGCTTTTCTGGGGGGGGTGGAGGGATGGCTCAGTGGTTAAGAGCACTGGCTGCTGTTAGGGAGGACCTGGGATTGATTCCCAGTAACCACTTAGTGGCCAACAACTGTCTGTAACTCCAGTTCCAGGGGATCTGAGCCCTCTTCTGGCCTCTGTGGGGATTGCACGACACAAGTGCACTTACACACATGTAAGCAATACACTCATACACATAAAATAAAAATAATAAATTTAATTAAAAATAAAGAAATAGCTTTGCTGAAGTATATTTCTCTGCAAGATAAAATTTCACAGTCAATAAGTGTGAGATGTTAAAAACAGTATATGCTGAAGTATGTTATTTTAAAAGTATTGTCAAGCCGGGCATGGTGGCACATGCCTTTAATCCTAGCACTTGGGAGGCAGAGGCAGGTGGATCTTTGTGAGTCCAAGGCCAGCCTGGTCTACAGAGTGAGTTCCAGGACAGCTGGGGCTACAGGGAGACCCTGTCTCCAAAAGACTAAAAAGAAGTATTCTCATCCTTGTGTTCATGACAGGTGTATTCATAAGTATTCATGTAGACTTAGGAGCTATCCATAAATTTCTGAATGCGTTTTACTAATTTTTCCTCAATTTCCCCTGATGTTCTATCCTTACATGTCCTGACTTTGTTGTTCTCCAATCACAGAAACAAGATGCTGTAGTTGAGTATTTATTAACTATTTAATTAACATTTGTCAACGTGATTTTATAGTGCAAAACAGAACCAGCTGAAAACAACTTAAGAAACCACACAAACCAGTCCTTGTACAAACTGACATTTTAAAGATTTTTTTATTTACACAGTAGTGTACAAGAACTTGCAGAGGTCAGATGAGGGCATCAGGCTTCCTGGAGCTGGAATTATAGGTGTTGGGATCCAAACTCAGGTCCTCTGCAAGAACAAGAACAAGTGCTCTTGAACACTGAGCCATCTCTCTTTTTCCCAAAATGACTTGTAAATATTTCTTGGCAGTGTGGATGGAGCCAGCAGTAACAAGTGTGTTCCAGTGGTTGAGAGGTGGGGTGACCTACATGGCAGGGGACACATGCAGCAGGGTTACACGGAGGATGAATTTGGGACTCCAAGCACTCCAGTTCTATGAGAGCCACAGTGGAGACAGGACGAGTCAGCAAGGAGGTAAGAAAAGTCACGAAGAAAGGCCACGACCACAAGTCAAAGCTTCCACAGCAGTTCCTTCACAGCTACCTGGAGGCATACGCAGAATCTCCAGGCTCCAATGGGAACTAGCAGTGCCCTGGCCTAAAGCCTCAGCCATTATGGCAAATTGGCTTCTGTTTTGAAAGATGGGCAAGGAGGAAGATTCTTAGGGAGGATAGACTCATTCTTGACAGGGAATTCGAACTAACATAACGTTTATGTAAAAGGCTAAGCTAATCCAATCAAATGAAAAGTTCTACCAGCACACATAGTCATATCGAAGGAATTAATGGAGACTTACAGCTGCTTAATGCCTGGGATGGAGTTCTAGCACAGAGCCTCATAACACAGTCTAGAATAAATACTTCCTGACACTTTCATAATGTGGCTTAAAATGAATTTCTGGATTTCAGAAAAACTACTATTTTTCAGGCTGATTCTTTCTCAGGCAGACACAAAAATTTTGAAGAACTTGAATGCAGTTTTCAGACATCACATTCTTTTTTAAATTAAATTAAATTTTTAAAATTTTATTTATTTATTATTTTCATGTGTATGAATGTACTGTCTGCACGCAGGTCTGTACACCCATGTTGTGCAATGCCGTGGAGGTCAGAAGAGGGCGTCAGATTCCCCTGGGACTTTAGAGTACACATAGCATCAAAGTAACATAAGTTAAACTTGTGATACTAATAAAAGCATTGAAATACAGACCACATTCTTTAAGGCAATACCAGGTAATTCACTCTGACATTAGGCCAAGAGCAACTTTTTTTAAAATAAAATATTTAATTGATGATTTATGTATTTCATACATCATTTCTCAGTCTAATTTAGACAAATTCCCCTTTCCATGCCCCCACCACACCCCAGTCCATGCATTCTGCCATACATGTCTTGAATCTTTCTCTCAGTCTTTTTAAAGTTTTTATTTGCAGAAGTTTATTGTTTTGGGCAGAATTTAACTGCTTTAGTCAGTTCTTTGACCCAGTCCTTATGTTGTTGTTGTTCCCTCCCATTTGTATTGCTATAAAATATCCCTATATAAATGTCACACATATACCAAAATTATGACCTCTGAAAATAAACTGTATGTTAATTCCAAAATATATTTAGGAATTCACATTTTTCCCTTTAATTTTATATTACTCTAAAATATGAATACATACCTTCCACCCATATATGGCAATTACAATGCCTGAAAAGAAGCGGTAAGTTAATTCTAGAGCTCGTTAAGAGATTCACATTATAGGTTCTCCACACCGGAGTGTGTTTCCAAACCTCCAGCCTAAAAAGATTGCTGAATCCACACCCCGTGGAATTAATGCTAGTTTAACTAGCGTTCTCCCCCAGCAAATTTGGTGAGGCTAAAAACACATCTTTAGAAGCGAATACTGAGCAGGCTGCTTCCTGCGACTGCCGCAGTCTGAGCGGCGACGGCAGCAGCGGCAGCCCCAGGAGCTGTGGGTCGTGGGGGCCCTGGCAGCCGGAAGGTGGAGGAAGAGCCTGCACTGGTCCAGGGCAACCCCGGGGACCGTGCCAGTGAGGACCCGGGGAGCTAGAAGCGATCAAAGCTCAAGCTAGGGAGACGGAGGAAGAGACTGAGAAGCTGAAGGAGATACAGAAGGAGGCACGGAAGCTGATGAATACGAGTCCACTCCCAGGCGATGCTGGCTGCGTGGTTATGTCTATTGAGGAGAAGAAGGAGGCTGATGCCCGCTCTATCTACGTTGGCAATGTGGACTATGGTGCAACAGCAGAAGAGCTGGAAGCTCACTTTCATGGCTGTGGTTCTGTCAACCGTGATAAAATACTCTGTGACGAATTTAGTGGCCATCCCAAAGGGTTTGCTTATATCGAGTTCTCAGACAAAGAGTCAGCGACGACTTTCCTGGCCTTAAATGAGTCTCTGTTTAGAGGAAGACAAATCAAGGTGATCCCCAAACGAACCAACAGACCAGGCATCAGCACCACAGATCGGAGCTTCCCCTGTGCCAGCCACCGTGGCAGGACCACCAACTACAGCAGTTCCGGTTCTTGATTCTACCCTGGTTTTAACAGCAGGCCCTGGGGTCGAGCCTACAGGAGCAGGGTAGATCGACATCGTGGTATCCTCCTTACTAAAAAACAAAACAAAACTGTGTATTAGAAGGGGAGAGGGAGAGAGGGCAGGCCTTAGCTCCGCGCAGGCGCAGTTGTGCGCCTGGCATTAAGGTGCTGGAGTGCAAGTATAAGCCGGTGCCCCTGGCCACTGTACCCAAAACCCTCGACCTTGCGGAGTAGGACCTGTGTCTGGAGGCCGGGAAGGCCCAAGCCGAGCGGTTGAGCATAAGGGCCCGGCTTAAGCGGGAGTATCTGCTTCAGTACAAAGACCCCAAACGCCCAGGGCACATCGAGGACCCTGCCATGACATGTTGGACAAATGCAAGAACAGCAAATGTCTACCCTAATTTCCGACCCACTCCCAGGAGCTCACTTCTAGGGACTGTGGTAGGAATCTGGCGCCTTATCATGCATTGCGTTTTCAAAAAAGACAAAGAAAGAAAAAACTTATCCAGGAAGGAAAATTGGATCGAACATTTAACCTCTCTTACTAAGTTCGGCAAGGGTGACTCTGGGTTCTTGCGTAGATAAATCTACTAATCGCTGCGGGGGGGGGGGGGGGGGGGGAGGAGAGAGAAAAAAAGAGAAAGGATTTGGGAGTAGGGGAAGGCCCAGGATTCCCCGTGGACACGTCTCAGCTGTGCAAGCTGCTCCCTGTTTCCCTGTCCCGCCTCACCACCTTGGACCCTGTTGAAGGGTAGGTGGGTGTGGGTGGAAGGGGCTGTTTTTTGGTGTTTTTTGAGGCGGGGTCTCCCTGTATTCCCAGCTGGCCTGGAACCCACAGAGATGCCCCTGGGTCTGCCTCCCGAGAGCTGGGATTAAAGGCTTGTGCCACCATGCTCCGCGAATTTTTTTTAATCACCAACAGCAAAGACTTGTTCAAAGAACTGACCGCAGCGGTGGATGTCTGCCCCAGACAGTAAAGTTCTGTTTCGAAAAGTTTAAACTGAGAAAATTTAGACTGAGAAAGGCATGCAAGACATGTATGGCAGAATGCGTGAGTTCTGGTGGGGTGGGAGCATGGAAGGGGGAAGAGGTCTAAATTTTATTAAGAAATGTACGGAGTGCACAAAGATTCAATAACAAATTAAAGAAAAAAAAAAAAAGAAGCCCACCTTTCATTCCAGGACTCAAACTCAGGTTTTCAGGCATGTGAAGCAAGCTCTCTGTCTCTAAGCTACACCCTCAGCCTGTTTTCTAATTTTTAGTACTTTTATCTTTCTATTCCCCTCTTTTTCCTGTATGAGGTTTGATAATGCCAGCTCATACCTAAATAGCTTTTAGAAACTTTAAATAAATCAAAATTAATATGCCAAAAAGAGATTCACATTATAAAAGCACAATTGCTTTTAAACAAAAAGAAATATAACGATAACATTGCTCAGCTTGTCTTTCAACTGGGGATCCACAAATGAAGGATACCATTTATGTTTTTTTATGAGAGAATGACAATTGAACTATCTGTAGATTAAAAATAAAGTATCAGACCCCTCTAATATAACAATAGTAAAACATTTGACAGAATGAACTTAGTCATTTCCCAAGAATGTAAATTTAAGTAAACAAAAAGATACTTTTGTTCATGATTTAAAAAGGCAAAGTTACTATGGCCATGTTTTTGCACTTGCCATAGAGAATAAATATTTTTCTGCTAATTTGATTTCCTAGAGATGTTCTATCACATTGGCAGGATTTTAAGTGCACTCAGTTGATATTAAGGATGTCCTCTTAGATCAGAGCAGCTGTGATTTTCCACATTCTAATGAATTTCCCTACCATGAATATATTATTATGAGGTCCAATTGTAGCAGCAACTTTGTCTCTGGATGTTTGTATTTATTTACTGTTTTTCTGGGTGACTCAGCCTCATTTGACTCTCTCTTCCAATACCTGACAACCTTGCAAACAGTGGAGTTCTGTGTGCAACAGATGAAGCCAATGTGGAATGTCTAGAGCTGCTCTTGGCCCAGCACATCAAAGATTAGCTAGAGTACACCCAGTTGCAGTAAGGTATGTGATTATCTGCCTTGATGCATATGGGAATGGCCTGGGAAGCATTTGAAATTACAGATGATTATAATAGTAGCTGAAGGTGGAGAACCACTCTAAATAAAAGTGGAAACCGGCAGGCCAGGACCTACTGTTTCAAGGCAAGACAACTCTAATTCCCCCTTTCTTCATGTTTATCTTATTCGTTCTATGCTCTTCTTCTACCCCACCAGTTTTGGGACCAAAGAGCCTTATCGTACTATGGGACTCCATGCGTGTACTTTCTTAGGGGGCAGAGTAAGGCTGGATGATGAAAAATCAGGATGAAAAATATTGCAACAAATGGACTCATTTATGCACTGGTTAGCCAGCATAGGCAGTAAGCTGTCTTCCTACTCAACACTGGGAGATAAATTCAGAGTGAAAAGAATATGGAAAATCTGGAGATAAAATGAGGAAATGAAGGTGACTTCGACCCAGGTGATGGGGAAGGAAAGGAAGTCTGGGGTGGAAGAGGCTGCCGGGGTCGTGGCCTACATAGGGGAAACCTTTGAAGTTTTCTCTTTCAAAACATCCATATTGCTCTGGGCAGACCTTATGAGCTCTTAAGGTGGAGACCTTGAAGTAAGAGTAAGAAAATGTCAGCTGTTTAGAATGGTAGGATTGACATTAGCAAGGTCCTGGGACATAATTGGGACATGCAGGTGTGTTCAGCCCTTGAGTCCCAGTTTCGTTCCTTCCTCTTCTTCTGACCTGCTGTGGTGAGGGCATTCAAGCTTTGTAAAACAGCAGTAAGTGGGTAAAGGAAGATGGATGTTGCCTAACGGAGAATTTGCCTCCCTTCACTGGCCACTTAAAGTTCCCCAGGAGGTGTGGCTGGGCTGGGGCCAGTTCGGTCCTTTGCTCCCTCACAGTCCATTGCCATCCCGAATGGCTGATTCCCCATGGGAACATGAGTTTTCAGGAATACAAGGAGCACAGCACTTTCCAACACAGATAATAGGTGAACAATTTACGCTGGCCGAGGAAGAACTATTGAAACAGAATAAAATTTTAAGCGATCATAAAAGATTTTATTTTATTTTTTTTAATTTATTTTATTTTATTTATTTCTGTATGTGTATGAATGTGCTGTCTGCATGCAGGTTTGTGCACGACACCCGTGTCGTGCAATGCCGCGGAGGTCAGAAGAGGGTGTCGGATTCCCCTGGAACTGGAGTTCACCTGGAATTGGAGTTTCGGACGGTTCTTGGCCGCAATGTGGGTGCTGGGGATCGAACCCGGGTCCTCTGTAAGAGCAGTCGGCGCTCTTAACCGCTAGGCCATCTCTCTAGCCCCCTATAATTCCAGTATGTTATGAAGCTATTCATTGGATTTTAAATGGATTAGGAAAATGAAATGGTGTTTTCTCCAGGAAGAATTGGCAAGGTGATAAAGAAGAGCTACGGATATTTATGCTACATACCATAATATGATACAAAAAGTATGCAGAAAAAAAAACCTTTCTGAGAATCAAACTGACTAGAAAAAGAAATATCTTTGAGTTAGGGGTCTGCCCCATTTGGCAGAGTGCTCAGTGTACAAGAAGCTCTGGGTTCATTCTTAGAACCACATAAACTGGCCCTGGTGGCACATGCCTTCAATCCCAGCATGCAGAAGGCAGAGGCAGAAGGACGATTCAGAAGTTAAAAATCATCTTTGCCTGCATATCAAGTTCAAGGCCATCCTGGGACACATGAAACCTTGTCTTGAAAACAAACAGCAAATGTTCACATAGACAAATTATTATAAAATTTAAAAACATCAAAGGGAAAATTCTTAACATTTCCAGATAGAAAGAACAAAACATTTATAAAGAAAACAGAATAAGACTGCTGTAAAACTTTGGAACAGAGTCATAGGAAACAAAGAGATAATGAAGTAATATTTTCTAGGCATTGAAAAGGAAAAAAAAATTGAACTTAGAATTTTATATCTAGTTAAACCCGTAATTTAAATGTGAACTGCTATAAAGATATTCTCAGATACACAAGTCTCAGTAAGTCTTCCATGAGAAGATGAAAGCGTTTTTAGGAAGTATAATAGAAGAGAAATTAACCCAGGATGATCTGTGTGATAAATGGCAAGGCTAGGATAAATAAGCACTTAATTTAGTGAGAATTAGCAGAAAACACAACAAAGAACATGTATGACATCCAGGGCTAGCAGGAAGACAGAGGCTGTGGCAGGGGGTAGTGGTGAAGGGAGCCCCGGAGCACTTGTTCTCAAAGACAAGTACTTTGACAGATTCCTAGGGTGTAGTTTAGCTTTGGAACAGTACTAAGAGTTGAATTCGAACCCTTTGCATGCTAGGCAACCCTTAGTACTGTTCTTCAAATGAGAGGAAGAAAATATCCTTCTCAAAGAAAGAAAGAAAGTATGAATAGAAATAAAAATCATATGCAACACCATGTCCTAGCACAATGGTAATAATCCTAACTTTTTAAATGATATACTAAAAACAGAAGTTTTCCATCCGGAAAAAAGAAAAAGGACCAACAATATAATGTAAACTTCAAACCAAAAAGTCACAGAGCATTGGAATTAATGGATTGGAAAGAACACAGAATAATATGAATAGTTATTTATGTGAATATAAAACTCAAGAGTGGAAAATTTATAAAAGCCAATGGTTATTAATGGAATAAATGCTTAAAAACAATAATAGCCTTAAAAACATAAATCATAACTGCTAGAAAAGATCATGATAGTTAATATTTAAACAAATTCTGCTTAGATCAAACAAAATATAAGCAAAGACAGAAGATTAGGTAATACATTGAGTTTACACTCCTACCTTTGTGGAATCGTTTACACACTTACATCCTGTCTTTTCTGTACATACAACAATCATGCAGAGAGCAGTGTGTACAAAGCCATGTGGAACCTATGGGAAGATCCCTCTGGATCCCTCAGGATCCCTCAGGAGCAGGGATCCAAAGACCTAATATTACATAGACTACAGCCTCTTCTTCAATACAATTAGAATCTAACACACAAAAAAATAACAGTTATGTGAAAACTAAAGAAAATAGAAAATAACAAACTGTGGAACTTTGAGTAAAGGAGGAATTCATTAGAGAAATGTTAAAATATATCTTGAGGCAAAGAAGACAGGCTGACAGACCATGCAGGACAGAGCAGGAGCTGCACAAAGATGAGAAACTTAAGTCTTTTTTTTTTTTGAGACAGGGTCTCCTTTTAGTCCTAGCTGGCCTGGAGCTCGATATGTAGACCAGGCTGGCCTTGAACTCACAGAGATCCACCTAACTCTGCTTCCCAAGTGCTAGGATTAAAGGCATGTGTCACCACACCCCACCTAAAGACGGTTCTTAGCCACCATGTGCTTGCTGGGAATTGAACCCGGGTCCTCTACAAGAGCAGTCAGTGGTCTTAACCACTGAGCCATCTCTCCAGCCCCCAAATTTAGGTCTTAAATAAGGTATTAAGATGAATGAATGTAGAGCCATAATCCTAGCACTTGGGAGGCATAGGCAGTGGATCTTTGTGAGTTCAAGGCCAGTCTGGTCTACAGAGTGAGTTCCAGGACAGCTGGGGCTACAGGGTGACCCTGTCTTGAAAAGACCAAAAAAAATGAATGAATGTCTTATAAGAGAGATCTATTCAAAAGAAAATATAAATAAAGCATTCAGAGTGACAAGAGAAGATGAGGTAAAAGAAATATTCTAAACAGCAGTCATCAATTTGTAAATAAATACTAGAACCCAAATTGAATAAACAAATTTATACAAAAGTGGAAATTTTCAGTTTTTAATAATAAAGAAAAAGCATTTGTATTTCAATCACAATAAGGTTTCACTGCATTTTTTGAGGAATTCAGCAAACCATTTGTCAAAGGAAGATGGGGGGATAAAGGCTTATGAAAAGTTAATCTTGATGGAGAGCCAAGAGAGGTAATTCCCTATTAAGAAAGAGAACAAAGTCACAGAAATACAGCTTGGAACTAGTTGAGGACCAGAGCTGTAAACAAGTTAAACAGAAAAAAGAGCATATAGTAGCTCTGTGCAGGTTGAGTATTTGTGCAGAAATAAAGAGGCTCCCACAAAACAAGGGAAATGGTTGATTTATTTGGGAAATGGGCTTGGAACATAAAATTTTAAGCTAGATTCTTCTTGTGTCATATCTTTTTTATATAATGCTTTTATTGATGTTTTGTGTATTTCAGACAACATTTTTCAGTTCAGTTTAGATATATTCTCCTTGCTTTTCTGGGACTGTGTTACTTCACTCAGCATAATGGCTTCGAGCTCCATCCATTTACCTGCAAAATTCATGATGTCATCTTTCTTTACCACTGAGTAGTACTCCATTGTGTAGATGTACCACATTTTTTCATCCACTCATCAGCTGAGGGGCATTTGGGTTGGTTCCAGCTCTTTGTTATTGTAAAGAGAGCTGCAATAAACATAGATGTGCATGTATCTTTGTGGTAGGATGAGTTTTGTGGGTATATACCCAGGAGTGGTATGACTGGGTCAGGTGGTAGGCTCATTTTGAGTCTTTTAAGGTTTCTCCACACTGCTTTCCATAATGGTTGTACAAGTTTACATTCCCACAAGCAGTGGATGAGTGTTCCCCTTTCCCCACAACCTCTCCAGCATTTAGTGTCTTTTGTGTTCTTGATCTTAGCCAGTCTTATCAGAGTGAGATGATATCTGAGACTGGCTTTAATTTGCATTTCCTTAATGATTAGCAACGTTGAACACTTTTTAAGCTGATTCCAGGTAAATCAATGATTTAAGTTAAAGAAAAATGTAATAGAGAATCAACATGACCTGTGGTTTAGAGAAAACTTTCTAATTAAGACTTCAAAAGTACACACCATAATGTGAAATAATACACAAGTTCTGCTCATAAAAATTCATTATTTCTGAGGCTACTGAGATGGCCCAGTGGGTCAAGGTGCTTGCCAACAAGCCCGGTGATTTGAATTGGCTTCAGGGGATCCACAGTGTTGTAGGAGATAGTGGATTCCTGTATGTTCTCTTCTTATTTCCACACAGGGCACATTCAATACACACACATACACATGCACACATACGTTAATTAAATTTATTTCTGATCAAAGTAGATATATTAATAGAGTGTGAAATAGAAGAAAAATTTCTTATTTATTTATTTATTTATTTATTTATTTAGTCTTTTTTGAGACAGGGTCTCGCTGTAGCTTCAATGTCCTGGAACTCACTATGTAGACCAGGCTGGCCTTGAACTCACAAAGATCTACCTGCCTCTGCCTCTCAAGTGCTAGGATTAAAGATGTGTACCACCACGCCTGGGTAAAATTTTCTTATTTATAAAATAAATGCAAAACTAATAACTACAATATCTACAATAAACAGAGCTCCCTTCCCAATCAAAAGGCAATTACAATAAAATCAATAAAATAGAAGATATAAAGCAATACTTTATGGAGAGAATAGCTGGCATTACTTAAATAAGTACTCAAATGTAATAGTAATTAGAAAAAATGAATATTTAAGTACCTATGAAATACTAGTTTATGCCCACTTGAAAGATGAAAGTTAGAATGTGGATGATGCCAAGGGTTGCCCAAGATGTGGCTAGTCAGGCATCCTCACACCCTGATGGCAGAGCGTAATGTCTCTGGCTTAGAGGCTCAAACATGACTTTTGAATCACTCTAAAGCTTATTGTAGGTTTTGTCTTCTCTTTCACTTCTTGCAGTGAACTCATTTTTCAACCCACAGTGCTTGGAAAAGTCTTGGTAGATAATTAATGTTTAAGCATATTTGTTAATCAAAGAAAGGCAGAACCACTGGCTTCTGTCTTATGCAGTTGCTATTCTTGCTTTTTCTTAAATATTTTATTTATTATTTTAAAAATATATGATTGTATTCCCTGTGTATATGTAAGTGCACCTGTTTCGTACAATGCCCATGGAATTCAGAAGAAGGTATCAGATCCCCTGGAACTGGAATTATAGATGGTTGTTAACCACCTTGTGGGTGCTGTGAATTAAACCTGGTCCTCTGAAAGTGCAGTTAGTGATCTTAACCACAGAGCCATCTATCCAGCCCTGCTATTCTTGTTTTTAATAACTAAGGAATCAATTCCTATATGAGAGAATCAGTTGTAAGAATTGGTATTAAAGGAAACTAAGCAATATTTAGTTATCACTTGAAAGAAATAACTTTAGGCTCTCTAAATCTGGGCTGCAAGCAAGGCTCAAAAGATGTGGCAGAAAATTAACATAATCATATTTTATAGTTTGGAACTTCAGAACTATTAGTACAAAAATAATTCAGCATTCTGACTCCATATCTTCAGTGTCATTTTCTAGAAGGGAAAACGTGCCTAAGTTAAATCTGAAATTACACTGTTCAACTATTAGGTTTAAAACCAAATAATCTGATTTTCACTCCTGGGGCTCAACAAATCTTTGTTGCTGCATATTAAAGTCATTGGTATCTCATTGATAACAACTTTAGTTGGGGCAACACATTTTTTCCATAATAAGAATAGTATGGAATGTGAACTGCTTCTTTACCTCTGCTCACTTCTGAACCTACTGTCCTTTGGTGGAAGAGGTGTTGCTTACGTGTAAATTAGATTTAAAGACATAGATTGAGTGGCATTTACTAAATGGATGTGTTGACTGTACTATAATGTCATGTGTCTGGGTCTCTGGCTCTTGTATGTCTAAGTAAGTTGGTCATGACTTTGAATAATACAGCCAGGCAGGTTATAGGAAATTCATAAATTTGAACTGTTTGAATGTGATCTTCAAAGAAGCAACATACATTTGAGTCTCAAAGATAAGTCCATGTGCTCCAAACTAGCTCTGTCAAAGCTTTGCATTGACTATTATTACCCGTAAGTACCAAAAGAAGCAGGATTTCATCTTCATTCTCATCCGGAATCTGTTGAGAAACAGAAGATATGCTTGCCAGGGTATTTCTGGGCTTTCCAAATAAGCACATGAATCCCATATTGATAATGAGTCCTACAGTTCACTGTATAATTTTCAGTCATTGATCAAGATGTTAACCGTTGTCTTGTTCTGGAGTCACAATAGAAAGGTGCCTAAATGAAAGAGGTATCAATTAGTCAGGAAAGGAATTTCAATGTGACGGAGGCTAGAAGGCCATGTTCTGAAAGTGACCAAGTACCGGTAGAAATGAATGCCACAAACCAGGAAAGAATAGCTTAGTTGGATGCTGCACTTGATTCTACTACCAAATACTTTTCTGAAGAGAAATCACCAGGTGCCAAGCCTTGGAGGGAGTTGGTGTATTATGATATTGGCTGGAGATTTTAAACTACGAGATTGACTATCACTGTGAGGAGAGCAACTATTATTATCCATTAAAATTTTTTGCAGCACAAATTGTCTAACACCAAGTCTCTGGCAAAAGGACCATTCTTGTAAATAGAGTGGGGAGTCTGGAAGAGGACCAGGCACTGTATTGGCAAATGTCTTCTGCACCACACATGACAGTAAGAACAAAGCAGTAAGTGACAGAATTGTGTTTCAAATCTATTTTCTTCCCAGTGTATTATGTTGTTCCATAAGTAATGTACTGAAAACAGAATAAAGCAAACATGTGGAAAATCCTTCCCCAACCAAAGCATATTAGAGTACGTACTCGATGTCCTTAAAGTTATTTTCCAATCTTGCTTCTGCCCAAGTCATGGTCTCCTGTGAGATTTCATTACCCTCGTTTTACTTTACTTAAACAGTTGAATGTGATATTTTACTGTCTATTTACGCATCCTCATCACCATTAGAACATTGGATCTTCAAGGAGAATAACCAATTATCACTTATTTGTATAGCATAGAACTAGATACACATGTTAAACACTCAATGACATGTTGATTAAAATACGAGTAGTTAATAAAGGAACGAGAGAATGACTGATTAATAAAACACCTTGACTTGGGTCATCAAGTCTTTAGACCTTGAAGAAAGGGTGGAGAAAATTCCATATATGGCCCAGGTTAAATCTAAACAAAAATGAAGGGAACAATAGTGCTTTTATTTCAGTTCAACTGAGAAAACAACTTGTCCTTTGCTCTCGTTCTAGAGAAATAGAAAAACTGAGAAGGAGAGCTGAGAGGCATTTCAGATGATGTGGGCAAAGATTCTATCACTTTAAGTTGTGGAAATATATCTGGAGGAGCAGACAAGGTCTACCCTGGGTGGGCAGGAAGCCAGAAGTCATATAAGAAGCAAGTGGTTTCTCAACAATCCAAAGACTATGCAAAGTAATTTTGATGAAGAGGATCATATAGCCTTCAGTTATTTGAAAACCTACCAGACCTACATTTTAGGTATGTTCTAACAGTCTGCCAAGTATTCAGTGACTAGTTCAACAGTCCTTGGATTAAATGCTTCAAGAAATGTCAGATTTCTTTCCTTTGTGAATTTTCTTCCCGTCTTAGAAGAAAAGGAGTTTTGATTCAGAACTGAAGGAACATTTTCAGTCAGGCTCAGTTGGATAATATTTGTTGGGATTAGAATTGCTCCTCTAAACAGAAATATGATTTTATAGCACCCCATTATAAAAGATCCCTGGGAAAAGGTCTTTGTCAAGAATATTTCAGATGGAGACACCCTCAGTGACCATACAAACACAATACTAAAATAAATAAACATAAGTAGCAGCAGGCCTGGCTATTACCGAGTATTATAAAAAGCCAGAAAAATCACATAATCCTAGACTCCATTTTACACTATAATGAAGAAAAAATTATAGCTGGAGGGAAGACATTAGTGAGAAAGCTTGCCTTTCTTCATATCTGCTTCTTTGAAGTTGAAATTTAACAAACACTATCCCTTTTACTAGAAACACAAATAATAAGTATTTAAAGAGCTACTTTAATACACAGAAGCAGAGGGATGGAAAGGGGAGGCAAATTTCTGTTTGGCTCAGAATGTTCTTGTTCCATTTATCCTAATGTTCTGTTTCATTTCTAAATATTTTTTACAAAATGGGTTGCACAGATTGTTTATGATAGTTAACCAATTTGGGTTCTATTTTACTTGTGACTACATCACATGGAGAGGCATGTGCTAACAAAAGATGGTGAAGGGCTGTGATTAATGAAAAGATGCTGCCCTCCTTTATGACACAGACTACAAGTAGGAGGATTCTTAGGCTGTCTTTTTGATGAAGGAAAACTAATATTCTTCTAATGGAGTTTCTTCCACTCACACATTAATTTCTACTTATCAATCAGTCTGATGGACATTTCTTTCACTTTGAGTATGTGCAACATATTGGCACTGCAGGGCCAGAGAACCAGAGCTGTGCAAAGAAGGCAGTGTATTGGCAGTGTCACAAAAGCATTTCCATATCATGCATAGAACAGCATTCAAATTCTCTCTAGTGTTGTAACCTTGAAGAAGTTACTTAATCTCCTTTGGATTGATCGATAAATAATACCTCATAGGTTGTTTTGATGTGTGTGTATAGGGTAACATGGTTCAAAACATCTGGAACAGCTCCATACATATGGGAACACTCTATATGTATTAATCAATATCATACATATGGGAACACTCTATACGTATTATTAATCAATATCATACATATGGGAACACTCTATATGTATTATTAATCAATATCATGCCTTGGAAAATCTTAAACACGGCCTGAGTTCCTGCTTTTAAGGAACAGAGTTTTCTAACTTTAATAAAGGGGATTGTATGAAGCAGAGGATAATTTCAAAGAGTGATGAGCCAGAGCCTTTGTCACACTTCTTCTGGGGTCAGGATTCAGTAATTCCTGAGTCTGCTCTACTCAGACACTCTCCCACCTAGCAACTTCCAATCCAGAGTTTTGGTTTCCTAGTTTCTCATTCAGTCCTAGATGATGCATCAAAGACAATCTGCAGGAAATCACCTCACATTCCACCTGGTGTATGCCAGGGAGGGCCACCTATCCATCTGTGGAGCTTCATTTCCCTGTCCAATTGGCTCAATAAGCATGGTTGGACTTCTACCTTGGCCTTCTGGTAAGTGTTTTTTCTCACTGGAATAGGAACTCTAGTGTAAACCACAGATAGGGTAATTACTCAGGTTTTGCTAGTTCTCTGCCCTGGAAACATTTGAAATCTACTACTTAGTGTCAGCTTCAGAACAGGTTTTGTTGTACATCCATGGAGTCTTAGATCTCTAGCTGCTATTTCCATGCTGGGCTGGAGCTCCATGGTACCAACAGCAGCCAAGATGATCTCTTATGGAGACTGTGAATCTGACAGTCACCAACATCCTTCAAGTTTTCCTGCAAGCTTAATTCAGTCCCTTCACCCCTGGTCTCAGAACTATTCAGCTGCAATAACCTGCTGCCCAGTGTACATTGAAACTCTATCAGGACAGACTTGCAAAAACTGTGATGAAATCTTTCAAGTTTGTTTGATGTCATACTTTAGAAATTAAATCCATAAGTTATTAAATGTAATGGAATATGACTCAGAACATTCTCCAGTTTAAGGGATTAAATCTAATAAGTAGAATTCTTAATAAGTCTATCAAGTATTAGGTCTAGTATGTGAGGAGATGGCTCAGTCAGGAGAGCACCTGACATGCAAGCCTGAGGACGTGAGCTTAGATCCTCATCTTCCATGTAGAAAAACCAGGGCGGTACACATCTATAACCCAGCACTGTGGGTAGATGTGGGGTTCCTCCATGTCCTCACTGGTCACCAGCCCCATGGTGCACCAGGCCTTGCACAACCCCAGCAGGTGGGGACAGGGAGGGAGAGGGGACGAATTTCGAGCATAGGTGACTCCGGCAGATCTAAGAGATCTGGGGGGGGGGGTCCAAAGAACTCATTTATTGAAGGAGTTTTAGGGTCTTATATACTAGCTTTGGTGGGCTCCTAGCAAAGATGGGGGTGGGAAAACAAAGGAAGTCTGTGCACATTTTTTACAATGGCCAGAGATTAGGCTTTTATGGGAGATGCAAGAGACCAAGGTGTGCATTAGAAGTGACAGGTTTAAGAATGCTATACCTCATGTTACACTCCTGGGGGGGGGATGGGTTACAGGCACCTAACATCTACCAGGCGAGTGGGGGCTGGCTTCAGCTCCTTTCAACCTTCTAGATTATTGGGGTGAAGCCAGCTCACTTAAGGCTCAGACATCATGGAATATCAGGCCCCATAGGTAGAGACAGGCAGATTTCTAGATCTCAGCAACCAAATGAGTAGCATTAATGAACTCCAGATTCAGTGAATAATTCCATCTCATAAAATAGGGTGGAGGGACTAGAGAGATGCCTCAGTAGTTAAGAGCACTAGTTACTCTTTTGGAGGGCCCAGGTCTGATTCCCAGCACCCATATGGCAGCTAAAGGGAAATCCAATGCCATCTTCTGACCTCCGTGGGCATTGCACTACATGGGCACACTTACATGCATGTAGGCAATACACTCATACACATAAATAAAAATAATAAATTATTGAAAAATAAATAAAACAGAGTCGAGAGAGATCATGGAAGATACTAATATCAACATCTGACCTCTTCATGTATCCTCAGAGAAGAAACACAAGAATATCTGACTGCAAAGGAGTGTAAAGATGCTGTAACAACAGAAGCTGTGGCAGAGAAGGCAGTGGACACCAGAGGGGCATGAGCCCCACCTCAGGTGGCTTCATAGACAGCTGCTCACAACTTCAGGAGGGACCCGCCCTGCCAGGACCTCAATTTCAGCACTACCAGAATAATTTTGGACTTCCAGAAAAATAACTTTGTGTTATTTTAAGCTTGTGGTTATTGTTATAGCAGTCAGGAATCTAATATAGAATCAAACTCTGTTCCAATCAGACCACATCTGGCAAACCATTCCTCTGGGTCCTGCACATGCCAATTCTATAAGCATAGAGGAAGATGTAGTGACTAGAAAAGTCTTCAAATCATATCATGAAAAGAATTTTCTAAATAATTGATTTTACTCTTGATTCCAAATATTTTTAATGTCGTCATTGCAGACTTGAACTGATTGTCCCTGAAGGGTGTAGCTAGTTGGGTTTGCCATTTATTTGTATGATTATTTAATGTCTTTATGACACCCAATTTCATTTCTAAAACTACATACCCAGAAAGAGCATTTTCTTTTTTTTTTGTCAAAGCCAATTTTTATTGAAGCTTTGTGCATTTCATACAAAATTTCCAATCAAATCTAGACACATGCTCCCTTCCTTGTCCCCCCACCAGAGCTCACACATTCTGTCAAACATGTCTTTCATTTTTTTTCAGTCTCTTTTAATATTTTTGATGTAGAAGTTTACTGTTTCAAGCAGAGATTCACTGCTTCAGTCAGTTCTTTGACCAACTCCTTCTGCCTTTGTTGTTGTTGTTGTTATTCTCTCCAATTTGCATCACTCCAAAATATGATATATGTGGCATGCATAAATGCATGCCACATATATCATAGGTTTTAGCATCTTCAGCTTATGATTTTTCTTTATTAGGCTGAAAGAAGTCATGTTTGAAGGCTCCTCCTTGGCAAGCCCAAACCATCAGTTCTGCCCTTGTGCTCCACACTGGGGTTTTCCCTTCCCATGGTCACCAAATGAGGTCCAGTAAGCATCATGTCCTGTCTTGATCTTCCTATACTGATCTCCATGATACAGCCTGGGTAGTCGAACAATGGCAGTCTATACTCTGAAAAGGCTGAAACCCCGGTAGTAGCTCAGTCCACAAGCTGGTTGTCTCAGCAGTCCCCATCTGCCACTGAAGGTTTGGAGGATTCTTGGAGAGACATGGGTCTTCAGTCCATATTAGAAGGTTGAAAAGCTGTGTCTTATGTCTTTGAAGGATGGCAAAAGTGGTAGCTTTTGGATAGCTGCACTTGCCAGTAAGACAGGCAAAACAACTGTGATTTTTTTTTTTTACTTTTTGTCTTTTTACTAAGATCTCAAGTTTTATATCCAAAGTACAATTTCTCAGGCCTTACTAATTATTTATTTTTCATTATACTTTCCTTTTGGATGTTAAGGCCACACAGTTAGCCCAGATTAACCAAGATATCTGTTTTCTCGAGGTCACTAGAGAATCTGGTCCTCAGGGGTCACTCAGGTTTTATTTGGGGGGGGGCTGGCTCCTTTTGGCTTTTCATTTACCAGTTCTATCCACTCAAGGACAAAGTTAGGTCTTACTAGAACAGGCTTCCCTCTTTGAAACACGAACAGATTTCCTCTTTATAGACTGGCTGAAGTCCCATTAGTGGATCTCCAAGACCTTCCTGCACAGGAAGACTGGTGACTCACATTTGAAGGACATTTCAAGAGATGCCCCCATGCATAGTCCCCTGGGACTTAGTTGACCTCTGAGGGCCAGGAACAAAGTTATCCCTTAAGACCTTCAGCAGCCGGGCGTGGTGGCACACGCCTTTAATCCCAGCACTCGGGAGGCAGAGATAGGTGGATCTCTGTGGGTTCAAGGCCGGCCTAGTCTACAGAGCAAGCTCGAGGATACCTGCTACTAAAAGGGAGACCCTGTCTCAAAAATACCAAAAAAAGTGTAAAACCAAAAAAGACCTTCAGCCAAATTGGTATGGGGATTAGTTATGGTTGTTAAGCATCCAGAAAGGCTAAGTTACACCAGCCTGATACTTTTAACTACTGTATAATATTTTAGAAAAGGTTGGACAAAAGCTCAAGCAGCCTTGTATAAGAAATACTATGAATAACTCCATAAAATAAATACTGTGGTTAAGCATAATGTCATGGCATACTAGTTTTTTCCTCATTCTTTTGACCTTATGTTACTCTCAAATATGCATCATACCTCCACCTATATACCAAAAACTGCTAAGTCTGAAAATAAGTAGCTTATTCTAGAATCTGTTCAATCATTTTGTATTTGTTGAGTTTTTTTCTGTGTCCCAGTATGTGGTTGATTTTGGAGAATGTTCCATGAGGTAGAAAGTGTAGTCTTTCTGAGTAGAAAGTGTAGTCTCTGGTATTTGGGTGGAATATTCAGTAGACATATGTGACGTCCACTTGGTGTATTGTATCATTCAGTTCAGATGTCTCTCTGTTTACTCTTTGTACAGGTGATCTGTCCAGAGGGCTCAGTGAGGGATTGGAGTCCCCTACTATGAGTGTTCTGGGGTTAATCTGTGCCTTGAGTTCCTGGAGAATTATCTTTATAACGTTTGGTGCACCAGATTATGGTATGTATATATTCATGACTGTGAAATCTTCATGGTTAATTGTTCCTTTGATAAAGATGTAATGGCCCTCTTTGTCTCTTCTTATTTCTTTTACTTTGAAGTCTATTTTGTCTGATATTAAAACAGCAACTCCTGGATCTGAGATCTCCTGAGGCCAGCAGAAGGAAGAGCAGGAGACAGGTAGGAACTGGGTGCCTCAGCAAAGCTGATTGTCGATCCCTTGGTCCAGCTGTCTTTTGCTTGGTTGGCTTTTGTGGCTGTGGGGTCGGAGTTATCCTCCCAGCTGGGATTAAAGGTGGTGTCTTTGGCTTGATTGGATTTTGTGGCTGTGGGGGCAGAGTTATCCTCCCAGCCGGTATTAAAGGTGGACTTGTGTGACTTGTGTGACTCTTGAGATCTGAGATCTCCTGAGGCCAGCAGAAGGTACCCGGGTGCTGGCTGAAGAGAGCCCCCCCCCTCCCTCCTGCCAACTGGGATTACGAAGAGGCATCTGAAGGAGGCAAGCAAAGCAAGCCTTCAACACAGTGAAGAGGCATTTAGGACTCACATTGGAATACAGGCAAGGAGAAGCCCATATGCCAGGATCACGAAGAAGAGACAACACTGGAAAGGGGCAGGATAATCCCATGCCAAGCTTTACCAACCCTATGGAAGACTCCTGCAGTGGGATCCCTCTGGGGATGCCCCAGGACACAGACATCAGAAACACAATTGGGAACATATTTAAAGAACTACAAGATCATAAAGAACAAATTAAAGAACTAAGAAAAGAGAATGAGGAACTCAAGAAGGACCTAGAGAGAGAGAATGACAAGCTCCGGAAGGAAGTAGAAACACTGAAAAGATCCCATGCTGAAAAAGAAAAAGAAACCAACCAGCGAACAAAAGAGCTACAAAAAGAGATCGAGAAGCTCCAAAAAGAAATAGAAACACTAAAGAAATCAGAAGAGGAAATGAAAAAGGAAATCAAACACTCATCCATTCAAGAGGAAAGGAATGAAAAAAGCCTCAGAAGCAGAATGGAGGAAGCAGAACAAAGAATATCAGACCTGGAAGATAACACAGAACAACTAAAAACCTCAAGGAAAGATTATGAAAAATTTAAAAATACACAAAAATGGAACAACCAGGAGCTGTGGGACACTATGAAAAGATCAAACCTCCGCATCATAGGAATAGAGGAAGGAGAAGAATCCCAAGAGAAAGGTATTGATCAGATCTTCAACAGAATAATAGATGAAAACTTCCCCAAACTAAAAAAGGACAAACCAATACCAATACAAGAAGCACATAGAACTCCAAACAGACAAGATCAGAAAAGAAATTCTCCACGCCACATCATAGTTAAAATGCTAGACACCCAAAACAAAGACAAAATCCTTAAAGCCACAAGAGAAAAACAACAAGTGACCTATAAGGGGAAACCTATCAGAATTACAACTGACTTCTCAACGCAAACTATGAAAGCAAGAAGAACCTGGAGCAAAGCATTCCCAGTGTTAAGGGACAATAGATGCCAACCCAGGTTACTATACCCAGCAAAAATGTCAATTATAGTTGAAGGAGAGAGAAAAACCTTCCATGACATAAACAACTTGAAAGAATACATGTCCGGAAAACCAACCCTTCAGAGAATACTTGAAGCAATTCAAAGAACAGAAGAAAGGAGCAACCAACCCCAGGCACCTAGAAAGAGAAATCAATAAAAGCATAACTGCAGAAGTAGAAACCTAAATCAAAACCGCAGATGGATAATAAGGCAAAAGGAAGCAACACAAACCTATCAGTCATAACCTTAAATATTAATGGACTAAATTCCCCAATCAAAAGACATAGACTGGGAGACTGGATTAGGAAACAGAATCCATCGATATGCTGTCTACAAGAAACACATCTTACCTTCAAGGACAGGCACCACCTTAAAGTGAAGGGATGGAAAAAAATATTCCAAGCAAATGGTACCAAAAAGAAAGCAGGTGTTGCTATTTTAATATCGGATAAAATAGACTTCAAAGTAAAAGAAATCAGAAGAGACAAAGAAGGCCATTACATTTTCATCAAAGGAACAATCCACCAAGAAGATTTCACAATTATGAATATATATGCCCCAAATTCTGGTGCACCAAACTTTATAAAGACAATTCTCCAGGACCACAAGTCACAGACTAACCCCAGCACACTCATAGTGGGAGATTTCAATACCCCACTGAGTCCTTTGGATAGGTCAACAGGACAAAAAATAAACAGAGAGACATCTGAACTGAACGATATGATACACCAAATGGACCTCATAGACCTCTACCGAACATTCCATCCTAATACCAGAGAATACACTTTCTACTCAGCACCCCACGGAACATTCTCCAAAATCGACCACATCCTGGGACACAGAAGAAACCTCTACAAATACAAAAAGATTGAAATAATTTCATGCATCCTGTCAGACCACAGTGCAATGAAGCTCAACATCAACACCAGGACAAGCCCTCCTGCCTACAAGAACACATGGAGACTAAACAACACACTCTTGAATAATGAATGGGTCAAGGAAGAGATAAAGAAAGAAATAAAAACATTCCTGGAACTGAATGACAATGACAATACAACACAACAAAACTTATGGGATACCTTAAAAGCAGTCCTAAGAGGGAAATTTATAGCCCTGGGTGCCTACATTAGAAAAACAGAAAGAGCACAAGTGAATGATCTAACACTACAGCTAAAAGCACTTGAGAGGCAACAACAGATGAACCCTAAACGCAACAGACAGGAAGAAATAACAAAAATCAGAGCAGAAATCAATGAAATAGAAACAAAGAAAACAATACAAAAAATCAATGAAGCCAAAAGTTGGTTCTTTGAAAGAATAAACAAGATAGACAGACCTCTAGCCCAGTTAACAAAAAGAAAGAAGGAACAACTCCAAATCAATACAATCTGTGATGAAAAGGGAAATATCACAACGGACAAGGAAAAGATCAAGAAAATTATATGGGAATATTACAAGAACCTATATTCTACCAAGTTTGAAAATCTAGAAGAAATGGATGAATATCTGAAATCTTGGGAATCACCAAAGCTTGGCCAAGAGGAGACCAGCAGCTTAAACAGACCCATAACATATGAAGAAATAGAGGATGTAGTAAGAAGCCTCCCAACTAAAAAAAGCCCAGGCCCAGACGGTTTCACAGCAGAATTCTATAAAACATTTCAAAAAGACCTACAACCATTATTTCTGAAACTGTTTAGAAGTATACAATCAGAGGGAACTCTCCCAAATTCCTTCTATGAAGCCAACATCACTCTATTACCAAAACCAGGCAAAGATACAACTAAAAAGGAGAATTATAGACCCATCTCCCTCATGAACACAGATGCCAAAATTCTAAACAGAATACTGGCAAATCGCATACAGACCCACATCAAGAAGATCATCCATCATGACCAAGTTGGATTCATACCAGAGATGCAGGGATGGTTCAACATACGAAAATCAATAAACATCATCAAACACATAAACGGAATCAAAGACAAAAACCACACCATCATCGCAATTGATGCTGAAAAAGCCTTTGACAAAATCCAGCATCCCTTCATGCTTAAAGTCCTAGAAGGAATTGGATTGGAGGGATCATTCCTCAATGTAATCAAAGCCATATACAGGAAACCCACAGCCAATATCATCCTAAATGGGGAAATGACAGAAACATTCCCTTTAAAGGTAGGAACTCGGCAAGGCTGCCCCCTATCACCACTCCTCTTCAATATAGTGCTTGAAACACTTGCTAGAGCAATAAGGCAAGAAAAGGATATTAAAGGAGTACTAATTGGAAAAGAGGAAGTCAAACTATCCCTATTTGCTGATGATATGATTGTTTACTTAAGGGATGCAAAAAACTCCACCAGAAAACTCCTAGAAACGATTAACAGCTTCAGCAAAGTGGCAGGATACAAAATTAACCTTAGAAAATCAATGGCCTTTCTTTACACCAACAACAAGCAACTGGAGAAAGAATTCAAAGAGACCTTCCCACTCACAATAGCCTCAAAAACAATAAGATACCTAGGAACAAACCTAACCAAAGACACCAAAGACCTCTACAACAAAAATTTTAAACCCTTAAAGAAAGAAATTGAAGAAGACCTCAGAAGATGGAAAAACCTCCCATGCTCATGGATTGGGAAAATTAACATTGTAAAAATGTCCATTTTACCAAAACTCTTGTATAGATTTAATGCAATCCCAATCAAAATCCCCAAGAGTTTCTTCACAGGCTTGGAAACAAAAGTTCTTAAATTCATTTGGAAAAACAAAAGACCCCGAATAGCCAAATCAATCCTGAGTGAAAAGAGCTACACAGGAGGGATCTCTATACCAGATTTTAAACTATACTACAGGGCTATAGTCATAAAAACAGCCTGGTACTGGCACAAAAACAGACCTGTTGACCAATGGAACAAAACCGAAGATCCAAATCTGAGCACATACAATTTCAGCCATCTCATATTTGACAAGGGGGCCAAGAAACCACAATGGAGAAAAGACAGCATCTTCAGCAAGTGGTGTTGGCAAAACTGGATCACCACTTGTAGAAGAATGAAATTAAACCCCTACCTCTCACCCTGTACAAAAGTCAACTCCAGATGGATCAAAGACCTCAACGTGAAACCCCAAACTCTGAAGGCAATAGAAGAAAAAGTTGGCAGCAGACTCCAAGACATAGGCGTAGGAAAAGACTTCCTAAATCAGACAGCAGTTGCACAAGAATTAAGGCCAACAATTGACAAATGGGACGTCATTAAACTCAAAAGCTTCTGTACATTAAAAGAAGCAATCAAGGAAGTGAAGAGAAATCCCACAGAGTTGGAGGAAACCTTCAGTGCAGAAACATCTGACAAAGCATTGATTTCCAGAATATATAAACTACTCAAAAAACAAAGAAAACAAATGACCCACTCAATAGATGGAGCAAAGAGCTGAACAGAGACTTCACAAGTGAGGAATTAAAGATGGCTGAGAAACACCTTAAGAAGAGTTCAACATCATTAAGGAAATACAAATCAAAACCACTCTGAGATAACATCTTCCTCCAGTAAGACTGGCTAGGATCAAGAAAACAAATGATACCAAGTGCTGGAGAAGTTGTGGGGAAAGGGGAACACTCATTCACTGCTGGTGGGAATGTAAACTCGTACAGCCACTATGCAAAGCAGTGTGGAGAACCCTTGGAAGACTTGAAATGAACTTGCCACCTGACCCAGCCATATCTCTCTTGAGCATGTACCCACAAGGCTCATCTTACTGCAGATATACATGCACAGCCATGTTAATTGCAGCTCTCTTCACAATAGCAAGGAGCTGGAACCAACCCAAATGCCCCTCAACTGACGAGTGGATAGAGAAAATGTGGTACATCTACACAATGGAGTTCTGTGCAGTGGTCAAGAAAGATGACATCATGAGTTTTGCAGGTAAATGGCTGGAGCTAGAGGACATCATGCTGAGTGAAGTAACACAGTCCCAGAAAAACAAATGATGAATGGTATCCCTCATCTGTGGATGCTAATACCAATTACCTAATTATATGGCAAACTGAGCAAAGTCAATGTGATCTGAAAACAACTTTGCTCTTATATTGTGAATCCCTTAAAATATAATAAATTAAAAAAAAAAGAATACAAATGACCTACTCAAAAGATGAGTAAAGCGCTCAAGGGAGACTTCACCAGTGAGGAAGTAAAGGTGGCTGAGAAACATCTTAAAAAGTGTTCAACATCATTAATATTTAAGGAAATGCAAATTAAAACCACTCTCAGATATCATCTCACTCTGATAAGACTGGTTAAGATGAAGAACACAAAAGACACCAAATGCTGGAGAGGTTGTGGGGAAAGGGGAACACTAATCCACTGCTTGTGGGAATGTAAATTTGTACAACCATTATGGAAAGCAGTGTGGAGAACCCTTAAAAGACTCAAAATGAGCCTACCACCTGACCCAGCCATACAACTCCTGGGAATACTCACAAGACTCATCCTACTGCAAAGATACATGCACATCCATGCTTATTGCAGCTCTCTTCACAATAGGGAAGAGGTGGAACCAATCCAAATGCCCCTCAACTGATGAGTGGATGACAAAAATGTGATACATCCTCACAATGGAGTATTACTTAGCAGTAAAGAAAGATGACATCATGAACTTTGCAGGTAAATGGATGGAACTCAAAGCCATTATGCTAAGTGAAGTAACACAGTCCCAGAAAATAGGCTGTGAATGGTCTCCCTCATCCATCATGGATGCTAACACCGAATCCCCAGATTAAAGGCAAGCTGAACAACATTATTGTTATACTTCTGTTTATCTGAAAGCAACTATGTTGTTATAATGTAAATCTCTTAACAGGCTCTAGAATTGTTGATCCACCACTTACTTTCAGACTCTGTAATTACTGTATATGACTGGAAACTATGTATTCATAATTTAGAGTAATATAAAATTAAAGGAGGAAAATGTGAATTCCTAAACATAAAAAAAGACTGAGAGAAAGATGTGGGACAGTTATGACAGAATGCATGCTCTGGGGTGGGGTTGGGGGAAGGGAAAGGGTAATATGTCTAAACTGAACTGAGAAATGATGTCTGAAATACACAAAACATCAATAAAAGCATTATGCAAAATTGAAAAAACACTGAAAAATGTAAAGAAAATATAAATAATCTATAGTCCTTCACCTACAGATTTCTAGTATTTCACTGATATATTTTCTTTACATTATTTTTTATTTATTTATTTTTGTCTTTTTGAGGCAGGGACTCCCTGTATCTCTTGCTCTCCTGGAACTCACTATGTAGACCAGGCTGGCCTTGAACATTCAAAGACAGGCCTGCCTCTGTCTTCTGAGTGCTGGGATTAAAGGCATGCTCTACCACACCTGGCTCTTTAAATTATTTTTATAAATACATATTTATGTTCTCTTTTAAAAATTTTAGGTCATGGGGGCTGGAGAGATGGCTCAGTGGTTAAGAGCACTGAGTGCTCTTGCAGAGGACCTGGGTTCAATTCCAAGCATCCACATTGTGTCTAAGAACCATCTTTAAGCCGGGGGGGGGTTGTTGTGCATGCCTTTAGTCCCATCCCTTGGGAGGCAGAGGCAGGCGGATTTCTGTGAGTTCAAGGTCAGCCTGGTCTACAGAGTTCCAGGCCAGCAGGGGCTATAGGGAGACTCTGTCTCAAAAAAAAATTAGGTCACGTTGTGTGTCTTCCCCCTTAGTGTAAGATCGATTTTTTAAAAAATTTTTTAAAATTTATTATTTTTTATGTGTATGAGTGTATTGTCTGCATGTAGGTTGGTGCACCTGTGTTGTGCAATGCTGCAGAGGTCAGAAGAGGGTGTTGGATTCCCCTGAAGCTGGAGTTAAAGACGGTTCTTAGCTGCCATGTGGGTGCTGGGAATCAAACCCGTCTTGTGCAAGAGCAGTCGGCGCTCTTAACCACTGAGCCATCTCTCCAGCCTTCAGATGGGGTAATTTTTATACTGTAAAAATAAAATGTTCTTACAACATGGTGTCTATTAGCTGGAGAATTTTTCTAACGTATAAATGACCGTAATTTACCAAATTTTCCATGCCATTTTCTCTATTACAGATAGTGTTACAGTTACAGTGAATAATAGCAAACACAGAACCTTATAACGTGATTTATGTAGATGTTTTTAAAAGTAAAATTAAGCTGGAAGGTCTTAAATCAATAATTTTTGATCTATGAATCACAAATCACCTTAGAACTCATGTCTGAAAGGTTGTTCTTTTGTTTCTGAGTTTCTATTTTGTATAATTCACATCTCTCTCTATATATAGATATATAGATATAGATATGGATATAGATATACATAGATATGAAGAAAATATATTGCAGAAGGCCTAAGTGTTCTTTGTGGGCTGCTCTTTGTGGGTCATGGCTCCCTTTGGGGTTGCCTCTAGATGAAAGCTTTCTCCTCTGGTGTTGTAACCTAAGTTATTTGATGCCTATAGACTTTCAGAATGAGTCAGGCTCATCAACTTGGTAATAATAATATAGTTTAAATTTATTCTCACGTTCTGTGCTTTAAACATCAGGGTATTAAAGTATAGGAGAATGTTTCACAGAGATTGGTAGGTATGTGTGTCTGACCAGTCTAATGTACCAAAACCTCTCAAATCTTAGAAAGAGTAAATATACCCAACCAAATCCTTTAAATGTAGGGTTTTTTTTTTCCCTCCCTAAGGCCTCCAGGCTTTTCCTTAGTGAAAAATCTTATGTGTATAGCAGATTTTGTAGTGCTGACTAGTTTTTTGATCTGATGGGTCAGGGTAGTTTTCTCGGGGGTTTAAGGAACGTTTCAACACATTGCCCTCTTCATCTCTACTGGCAGCATTGCCAGTCCTCCCTTAGGGAATTGGACTAGTTAGAGTCTCTTCTTTTTCACTAGGTGCTGGCATCACAGATCTCTATGTTTTGTATAAATTCCATGCATGTTGACCTTGGAAGGGAAGGCTGTGTCCTCTGGCCAGTCACTGTCCTCTGGTGCCAGGACACCTGGGTTAATATCCTACTTTCACTACACATCAAAGTAATGGCCGTAAGCAAGTTGTGTAACCCCAAACCAAACCCTGCCTGATTTCATCATTCTTACAGCAAAGATCATGATGATGGTATAAAATTAGTAAGTTTATTTAGATGTATAATATGATAAAACATACAAAGATCATGGAATAGTGCCTGCTGGGTAATAAATCCTTAATCGATGTCAACATTAACTTTAGAAAAAAAGAACTTGCTGTTAATGTGGCAAAGAGACATAGAGGGCTGACTAGGATGGTTTGGATCACATTTGTCTTTGTGTAACAAAGAAATTTTTTTTAAAAAATTGAAAAAAGAAAAAAGAACTTGTTGTTAGCTATTCTTTAAGAAATTCAATCTGATGTAAGCTTGTGGCATCAGCCGTGGGTTATTCCTCCAAGGAGAGAGCTAATAGCCAATTAGATTTGGAATATACAGACATATGGCTGCCACTGCTGCACAGTATTTCCAGGCAGATGAGGTGTAGCTGGTGCTGATGGAGGAGTCTTGCTTGATTCAAGGAGACCTATATTTGCTTTATTGGTTTAGTGGCCTTTGGTAACACTCTCTGGCATTCCAGAGACCATCTGTATACTTGCAAGAGCGGTCTCCATACATCTTTCCCATGTTTATATCAGATCTTCAACAGCAGGGCCTTATCGCCTCTCTTCCTGCAGATATCCCAGTTTGGAGGCAAGGAGCCTTTACCTTTTGTGGGGGCTTGGATCCCCTGGCCAACATCTCCTTGGTAGAATAATCCATTGTTGATGTCAGAGCTCCTGTATTAATATATTTTGCTTAAGTGCATAGCTTAAGGAGACTTTAGCATTGTATTTGGTTCTGAATAGAGAATAATCCTTTTCACAGTTTCTATGTCCATTAGTCAATTAAAGCTTACATCCTCTAATGGTTAGGAGATGTTATAAACCACACGAAGACCCTGTCATACTTAACAGAAGAAAATGTAATTCATGGATTAACATACCATCCAAACATCTATGTCTATACCAAAGTAACCTACCATAACAATTAGTACTGTTTAAATACCTATATATCTAATTGTGTGTGCTTCATTAGTAGGATCGAAAGGTTATGCCTGGACAAGCTGGCAGCCCATGAAAGAAAACAGCCAGAACTGACTAGAGACCAAGACAACAGCTCCAGAGAAAGTAGACCATTTGCTTCTCATCCACCTGTGCCCCTTTTCTAAGCGTAGGGAACAATCTGTGGAAGAGGGGGTGCGGTAGAATGTAAGGGGTGAATGGTGAAACTACAACAGTATATACTGGACACTCATTTGATCAACTTGATTGAACATACAAGACCCCCCCTGCTGGATGGTGGGACCCATGAGCTGTGTGGGTTTGGGCACAACTGCTCACAAATTGGTTTTACATGAAGGATGCTTGTACTCACAAATTATCACTTATTGTTAAAAAAAATGAAAACAAAACAAAACAAAAAAACAGAGAAAGATGCAGAAAAGTTACAGCAGAATGCATGATCTGGGATGGGTAGGGGTGGGGTGAGGGGAAGGGAAGGGGATATATGCCTGAACTGAATTGGAAAATGATGTATGAATTACACAAAGCATCAATAAAAATAAAAATAAAAATAAAAATAAAAATAAAAGAAATTCAATCTGAAATCCACTTTATGTTTATTAATCCAGGATTCATGCACGAATTCATTCCTTCAACAAGCCTTTGCTCTGTGTTTAATTCTGGAATACCAGAAAAGAATTTACATAAAATAACACAGTTATACATGTAAAGTATTCAATAATGATCGTGGGTTTTGTAAAAGTATATCATAAAGTATGGAGCAGCAAAAATTTACTAGAACTAAAAAACTGTATCTTTGTATGTACTGTCTAGACCCAATATTTAAGATGCAATGTACATTTGGATTAAGTTGATGAATTTCAGAACTGAAGATCTAAATGTTTGAGAAAAATATTTTTTGAAAGAATATATTTATGTGTTGCAATTTGGGTTGTACAAGTCAATTTTTCAGGTAAGCGTTGGGATTGGGGAAAGAGAAGGAAAGGAAACAAGTGCTCTAGGGGGGAATATTCCACATCAGATGATGTGCTTTCTAAATGGAATGCTACTTAATGGGCGGTGTTACAGAGCACGTAAAGTCCAGTATGCTGTTATCTAGATGGTTCTGAGGAAGTGAAGGTTTACTCGTTAGAAGAAGAAACTAAGGAGAATAAAAGGAAAAATGATTATCTAATCTAGCATAGTGCTACAAGATTGCATTCCACTAAAGCCTAGTTGTGAGATAATTATTCCAAGAGAGAGAGCTCTGGTCTCTTTAAGTAGAAATCTCCCGTCTGCAGGTTTTTGTTTGTATTTCTTGGATTAAGTTTGTTCTGTTGTCAAAAAAGAAGTAAAAGTAAAATATAACTGCGAGGTAACACCAAACAAAATAAACACAATTAAAATTATAGCTATACTCTGGCCTGTTGGAACATACAAATCCTTTCCCGTAGTTAGTTTTAAGCTTTGGATTGCAAGATTTTTTTGACAAAAAGTTTTCGTATTTATATATATCCCCCTTTTTTTTATTTTAGGTTTTTATTTTTGACCCATGAGTCTCAAGAAAGCAGTTGTATTATATATACCTATAGGTTGGAGTCAAGGCACAGCTTTCATCAAGTTCACCCATGCTGTTTTGGGTTACTGTATGTGATCAACTTGGGAAACAAACTTTATTTTTAGATTAAATCATCCTATAGGTGAAAGAGAGTCATATTATATGACATTATTTTGCTGTCATACTATATGACAGCAAAATTATAGAGAACATTTGTTTATACGAATCCCAAAGTAATTGTAGCCAGAGTATCACCAACTTAATGGCTGAGAAAGAAAATGCAGCTTTGCAGTGAGTAGGAAGTACCAGAAAGTCCCAGCAGAAGAATTGACTCCTCTGGGCATTGAAGGGAAGAAATGCCTCAGAGTGCTGCAGACACCAGGCCCCTCTCTGGATCCTACTAGTAACAACGATTTTTAATGAATCCTAACGAAGCTTACCTTCTAGGTGCCACAAAGGTTTTAATACAAGAGACTTTCTTAACTCCCCCCCATAGAATAAGGAGAAATAAGATGATGATGAGGTCGTTCTCCAGCTGTAGATTGGAGCCAGCTGTTATAGAGGTATTCTCTTGTAAAATCAGTAAAACTGCCTTCTTTAATTGACTAATGGACATAGAAACTGTGAAAAGGATTATTCTCTATTCAGAACCAAATATAATGCTAAAGTCTCCTTAAGCTATGCACTTAAACAAAATATATTAATACAGGAGCTCTGACATCAACAATGGATTATTCTACCAAGGAGATGTTGGCCAGGGGATCCAAGCCCCCACAAAAGGTAAAGGCTCCTTGCCTCCAAACTGGGATATCTGCAGGAAGAGAGGCGATAAGGCCCTGCTGTTGAAGACCTGATATAAACATGGGAAAGATGTATGGAGACCGCACTTGCAAGTATACAGATGGTCTCTGGAATGCCAGAGAGTGTTACCAAAGGCCACTAAACCAATAAAGCAAATATAGGTCTCCTTGAGTCAAGCAAGACTCCTCCGTCAGCACCAGCTACACCTCATCTGCCTGGAAATACTGTGCAGCAGTGGCAGCCATATGTCTGTATATCCCAAATCTAATTGGCTATTAGCTCTCTCCTTGGAGGAATAACCCACGGCTGATGCCACAAGCTTACATCCTCTAATGGTTAGGAGATGTTATAAACCACACGAAGACCCTGTCATACTTAACAGAAGAAAATGTAATTCATGGATTAACATACCATCCAAACATCTGTGTCTATACCAAAGTAACCTACCATAACAATTAGTACTGTTTAAATACCTATATATCTAATTGCGTGTGCTTCATTAGTAGGATCGAAAGGCTATATATTATACTGTTTAAGTACCTATATATCTAATTGCATGTGCTTCATTAGTAGGATCGAAAGGTTATGCCTGGACAAGCTGGCAGCCCATGAAAGAAAACAGCCAGAATTGACTAGAGACCAAGACAACAGCTCCAGAGAAAGTAGACTGTTTTGCTTCTCATCCACCTGTGTCCCTTTTCTAAGCCTAGGGAACAACGTCCGGAAGAGGGGGCGTGGTAGAATGTAAGGGCTACGATTGGGGTGAATGGTGAAACTACATCAATATAGGCTGGACACTCATTTGATCAACTTGATTGAACATACAAGACCCCCCCCACGCTGGATGGTGGGACCCATGAGCTGTGTGGGTTTGGGCAAAACTGCTCGCAAATTGATTTTACATGAAGGATGCTTGTACTCACAGATTATCACTTATTGTTAAAAAAATGAAAACAAAACAAAAAAACAGAGAAAGATGCAGAAAAGTTATGGCAGAATGCATGATCTGGGATGGGTAGGGGTAGGGTGAGGGGAAGGGAAGGGGATATATGCCTGAACTGAATTGGAAAATGATGTATGAAATACACAAAACATCAATAAAAAAATAAAATTATAGCTTGTACATATCTATGTAGATATATGGGTAAACTTCTGAGAGGAAAGCTTAGGCATATAGCAACAGACTTGGTCATAGAGACAATGATTTGTTGGATCTTTTATTTCTATCACAGAATTCATGAAAAATTTTCCAAATTTTATGTTTGATTTTTGCGTTTATTGGAGATGGTAGCATTAACTGGAAACAAGAGTCTCTGACACAGTGGAATTGATGTGGACATTGTCATTCAAGTCCCTCTCAGGTTATTGTGGTATGTTTTTTCAAGTTTTAGGGCTCCCCTAGTCCTGCATTTCTCAACTTTCGACATGTCCTGTCAATTGTTTTGATTGATGTTCTAATTGTTCTTGTTGAAGAGAACAGGATCTTCTGCCAAGTTAAGCAATACCCTCCTTTCCGGCTTCAGATCTTGGAAGGACTTTATAGTAATTCCCAGAATCCTTTTGCTTAAAATCCCTTTGACAGGAGATTTGCATTTGTACTTCACTATTCTTTTACTTGTTTTTCTTTTTATTAATTTATTCTCTGAGAACTCCAATCATGTGCACAGTGTAACATGATCACACCTATACCCCCATTTTCCCCACTCTAACTTCCCCTGGATTCCTTCCAACAAACCCTCCTCCCCGCTGCCTGTGCTCTTGCTCACATTTTTATGCTCACCTAGATAAGAATTATAAATTTTAAATTATTTTCTTCATCATTAACCTCATTTTTTGCTGAAATCTCATTTGCATACAACCACAGTTACTAATCTGTATAGTAATCCCCATTATGTATTCATGCTAAATCAAACAATCTACATTTAAAATGATCAGTTCTGAATACATATTCCAAGCTTAATCATCTATATGCATATCCTGATTGTACTGTCATAACATCTTCTGAAAGTTACCAAGCTTCAGGCACCATGAGATGGGGATGACAGTTGCCAAAGGATGCCTGGGATGATGTGCTTCAAACAGTATGATACTATATTTGGCTTCTTTACTGCTCTAGCTGAGGAAAAGGTATCTGACAACCTTTAAACCCCTCAGCATCTTTCAGCAGCTGATTGCGGGTGGTGCCACATCTAGAGCCAAATAATGAGTACTCAGATGTCACTGTGCAACAGCCCGAGTTAAGGGTCTTCTGATTAGGAGTTCATGACATGACGTGTGGGAGAGGGACTCAATAATCTTTACTACTAATTACCCCCACGGGATGTGGTACACATTGACTGGAATTGGTTGCCAAGCAGCAATGAACTAATGTAGATAACGTAGACAAATAAACAATTGCAGTAAAATATAAGTTCTAAGGTATGGAGTGCATAAAAGTATCTTTTATTTTTGTCTTTTCGAGACGGTCTCCCTGTAGCCCCAGCTAATCTGGAACTCACTCTGTAGACCAAGCTGGCTTGAAATCATAAAGATCTACCTGCCTCTGCCTCCTGAGTGCTAGATTTAAAGGCGTGCACCACTGTGAGTATCTTTTAACAAGAATTTGATGAGAAGAAAATTAAAACTATATCTTAAGTATCTCTTGGAGTCTTAATTTTCACTAAATATTTCTGTCATAAACACTGATAGGCAGTATAATACAATACAGGTATTACTAGGTATTATACATAATTACACACATATACAGAAAGCACATGGCCACACTAAAGAAAGGGAAGAAACACGTCAAGAAAAAGACAAAATGGAGAATCCAGTCTTGAAAAAAGATTGTAGTTATCAAAGTATTGTTGCATCTATGTCTAATCCCAGACTTTGGGAGACTGAGGCAGAAGAACTGCCATAAATCTAGGTCACTCTAGATTTCAGAGTGAGTTCTAGGCTAAATGAAAGAATGAATTAATGAAGAAGGAATTAATGAATAAATACAAAATTAGCAATGAAGGTGAGTTAACAGCCAACGTGGAGGATTAAAAGGTACAAATTCTTTTTCCCTCTACTCATCCAACAAAGCAGACCTACTCTTCTCAGACTAGCCTCTGGGCTCTGCTGCTATTTGACTGTTCATGAATCTGGTGGAACCTGAGAATATGAGGGTGATCAGGAAGGTGGACCATGAGCACTCTACCTGCAGAGCCACATCTGTGTCCAGAAGCCTGGGTGAGTACATATAAATAATTGGCCTGGGCCCACCTCCACAGTGGACTGCTATTATTGTACTATGCCAGCTCTCCTAGAACTTTTATAGTAGAAGTTTCCCTCATCTATTTCTATCACCCAATATTCTTTTAACTACATGACATTCTTCATGCATCAATGCCCAGCATACAGAGGAGTGTTTCAGATGATCAAAAACCAACTAGAAGATACCTTTGTGTTTTCCCCTTTCATGCATACTTCAAAATCAAAGGGAATATGAATAACCTCTGGAGAAGAGAACACATTTTTATCTCTTCTTTTCCAACAAAACCCACTCCTAACAATAAGCAGATTGAGACATATGAAACCCAAACAAATAAAACTCTCCAAAATGGAAATTCAAAATCATAGCCATGCAGGGCACAAGTAAACAGTCAATACAACTTAAGTAGGGGCATAGGACACACAGTAAAGTAGGTCAGTCATTTCAGAGATGTTCCCACAAACTGAAGCAGAGTAAAATTGAAGGGAAAATCTTTGTGTGCACTTTTACAGTGATGTTCAATGGTTAATGATCAGATGATATTAAATTGGAACTTTGCTATAGGACAGCATAGTGGCTATGGAATAGTTAGTAAAATCAAAAAGAAACATAACTTTGGGACTTCAAACTATACTACAGGGCTATAGTCATAAAAAGAGCCTGGTACTGGCACAAAAACAGACCTGTTGACCAATGGAACAAAACTGAAGATCCAAACTTGAGCACATACAATTTCAGCCATCTCATATTTGACAAGGGGGCCAAGAAGACACAATGGAGAAAAGACAGCATCTTCAGCAAGTGGTGTTGGCAAAACTGGATCACCACTTGTAGAAGAATGAAATTAAACCCCTACCTCTCACCCTGTACAAAAGTCAACTCCAGATGGATTAAAGACCTCAACGTGAAACCCCAAACTCTGAAGGTGATAGAAGAAAAAGTTGGCAGCAGACTACAAGACATAGGCGTAGGAAAAGACTTCCTAAATCAGACAGCAGCTGCACAAGAATTAAGGTCGACAATTGACAAATGGGACCTCATCAAACTCAAAAGCTTCTGTACATCAAAAGAAACAATCAAGGAAGTGAAGAGAAATCCCACAGAGTGGGAGGAAACCTTCACTGCAGATACATCTGACAAAGCATTGATTTCCAGAATATATAAACTACTCAAAAAACAAAGAAAAAAGAAAACAAATGACCCACTCAATAGATGGAGCAAAGAACTGAACAGAGACTTCACAAGCGAGGAATTAGAGATGTCTGAGAAACACCTCAAGAANTGTCTTTTTTTGTACTGCTGCATAGAACTCCACTGTGTAGATGTACCACATTTTCTCTATCCACTCGTCAGTTGAGGGGCACTTGTGTTGGTTCCAGCTTTTTGCTATTGTGAACAGAGCTGCAATAAATATATTCTTAAGGACATCTGTCAGCTGTTGTAGTAGTTGAAGTGTCGCACTTCCAGCCTTCCACGGGGTGTTCTTCCTTTCTGGGCCAGGGCTCACAGTTCTTCGAGTCTGCAAGCCCTGGGATGGTTCTGGCCCAACTGGTTAAGACCCCGGATCTAATCCCTGGTAGAGATGGGGAAGGAGATAGGAAGCAATGCCCAGTGAAACAAAGAAAGAGAGAGAGAGAGAGAATAAAGAGGGGGTAGACTCAGAGATGAGACGGGGAACAATTCCACAAGGGAATAACTCAGTTTATTGCTGTAATCCGGGGTTGTTATACAGCATCTTGTGGGGGTTGAGGAATACAGGATTGGGGTGTGTGTGGGACATACAGGATTGGGGATTGTGACATACAGGATTGGGGGTTGGGACATACAGGATTTCATGCCATATACTCAGATCACTACAGGAATGTAACAATGCTTTGCCCAAAGCATGAAAGACAGGCAGGTTTTCAAAGGCAAGCAGGAGACCAGCAGGACTCCAGCCTGAGAGTTGCTTGCTGACTCTCTAGTGGTTATGCCAAAGAGAATCCCCACAAGCTGTATTTTGTTTTCTTTTTCCCCTGTCATGTAGCTCTGAGTGGCTTCGAATTTGCTGTGTAGCTGAGGGTGATCATGAACTCTCAATTTTCCTGCTTCCACTTCTTCAGGGCTGGATTATAGGTGTCCAGCACCATGCCCAAAAGCTAGATTTTTCTTGCAGGAAACAATAAAGCTATTTGGATTGAGCTAAAAAAAGAATTTTCTGGTAGCAAAGCAAGAACAATATTTGAAATTTAAAAGTATGGCTACCACCAGGTTCCTTGTTCTAGACACCTCTCTGTAGACTAGAGAGAAATTTATCTTGATTTCTTTCAACACTGTTTCTGTAGTTTTCCCAAGGATTATAGTTAAAATGTTCAAGGGAATCAGGCAAATTAGACCTGAGACAAAGATCACTGAAGGAGATAGTATTCAGGACCAATTACTTACTATTCCTTCATGGTTTAAGGATGCATAAATCTTTCAGCTCTGTAAATCTACTACCAGGAGTTGATGTGTTAGGTACAACTTTAGTTGTTATCAATGAGCTTTACAGCAAGAACTCTGTGGTATTTTAGTAGTAAAATTTTAGACAAGTAACCATAAAAATAAGGATAGCTTTTTTTGTATTTTGAAAGATATCAAAGAAAATATTGTTGAAAGTTTTTTTTAGGATATGTACCATAAATGAAAAGGAGTTTGTTCTGTGTTATGTTAAGGGAGGATTCCAAGGGGAATCAGATGAAATAAATTTCATTTTTTTAAAAATATATTTCAAAATGGACTTTTTTCTCTTTTTGAGACAGGGTCTCCCTGTAGCTCCAGCTGTCCTGGAACTCACTCTGTAGACCAGGCCGGCCTTGAACTCACAAAGATCTGCCTGCCTCTGCCTCCCGAGTGCTAGGATTAAAGGCATGCGCCACCATGCCCGGTGGCAAAATGGACACTTTTAAAGGTAAAACTGAAAAATATTTGATAGATATGGAATCTAATTTCAACATTTTCTTTAAATGTTTTAGTGGAAATTATTAAATATATATCAACACAGAAAAATAGAATGAATCGCATAGATTCATCACCCAGATTCAACACATCCATATTCATGGGTGACACTTCTCTGTGTCCACATGCTTTGGTTCCCATATTAATCTGAAGCAGATTTTAGTTCTCCACTGATTCTTTAACATATGTACCTTTAATGATAAAGACTGAAAAATAAACATGGTCATGACTATACCAATACTAACAATATTCTTTTTCAAATTAATTATTTATATTTTATATGTATGAGTGTTTCATGTCCATATACATAAGTGAACCTGTGTTATGCAATACTTGCCAGAGGAGAGCATCAGATTCCCTGGTTCTAGTGTAAGGAATGGTTGTTAGCAGCCACGTGGGTGCAGGGAATCAAATTCAGGTGCCCTGCCAGAGCAGCCAGTGCTCTTAACCAAGATTCAATTAGTTCTTTGCAGTCCTGGAGAACTACACTAGAGCCCTATAGTTGGAAACTATAAGGTATGCAATTTCAGATCGATATACAATTATCTGTAGCCTGGCATGGTGGTGCATGTCTTTAATTCCAATACTGGGAAGATAGAAGGGGGTGGATCTCTGTGGGATCTAGGCTGGCCTGGTCTACAAAGCACATTCTAGGCCAGCTGGGGCTATAGGAAGAGCTTTTCTCAAAAATACATAAAACAAAACAAAATCTGAAGCAGCAAGAGTATGCAAAACCTAATGGGCTTATTCTGAAAGGAAATGAATTATGTATTCTTGGTGAATGCTTAATTAGAGTCAGGGAACATTCTTATGGAAAATGGAGCATTGGCTTCTCAAAGTTCTTGGTTTTTTTGTTGTTCATTCGCTTATCCACTCACTTGTTCATTTATGTGACTAAGTCATACATTATTATTCTGTCTGTGTGAGAAATTTAATAGAAAAATATTTTCCCAATTCAATTCTACTTGATCTAGCAATTATTGTAACTTATTATATTTATCTTTTGAAATGACTAATGCTGGATAATTTTGCATAGAAGTAGCTCTTAGTTTATAGAAATTCCATCTGAGCAACTTTGTTGATTGTTAGCTTTGTTGTTTATGACTTGATTTAGTCAATTATTGTAAATTATTACATTTATCTTTTAAAAGGACTAATGCTGGACAACTTTGCATAAAAGTAGATCTTGGTTTATAGAAATACTGTCTGAGCAACTTTGCTGTTTATTAGCTCAACTTTTAATATTTAACCAAGAAGAAAAAAATGTAAAGAGGGAGGCTGGTGCTGGGGAAAACATCGAGCAATATTCCCTGAAGGGGCTTCTGAAGAGGAACAATTCAAGACAGGTGTCCTCACCAGAGAGAGGAGGCAATGGAGACTGGTAGATAGCATTGTAGGAAGAAGGAAGTCACTTATCAAGAAACTGCAAAAATATATCATGTTTTTCAGTATCAAAAGATACATGATTTTCCTCGCATAATTATTTTTATGTGCTAAATTTAATTAAGTATTCTAAATATCAAAAAATATTGACTAAGTTTCTAATTATTTCATCAATATGCTTCTCCTATGCTGAGGTGTTATGTTCAGACAAACAGGGATGATTCCTTTGGAAATTATACAATCCCTTGAGAAGTTTAAAGTATATTTACTAATACTTTTTAAAACATATTTTACTTATTATTTTTATTTTTGCGTATGACTGTATTGCCTGCAGTAGGTAGGTGCACCAGTGTCATGCAATGGCTGCAGAGGTCAGAAGAGGGAGTCAGATTCCTCTGGATGGAGTTATAGACATTTGTCAACCACCATGTGGGTGCTGGGACTCAAATCCCTGTCCTCTGCAGGAGGAGCCAGTGCTATTAATCACTAAGCCAACTCTCCAACCCCTTCTTTATTAATTCTTTGAGAATTCCATGCACTTATGAAAGGTATTTTGACCGTATTTACCTCCCACTCATCCCCTAACTTCTTCCAGATCTGCCCTCAACTTCCTAACTCTTCCCAATTACATTTCATCTTTTTAAAAATCTTTCTCAATTAAATATATGTATTTTTACTGACTTTTTGGCAATTCTCATACAATATAGTGTTGGTATTTAGACCCTCTCCCCTCTCTGCACCTCTACTTATTTCCCTGCACCCAATTTAATATCTATATCTATATCCATATCCATATCCATCTCTATCTCTATTTCTAATCTCTATATCTATATCTATATCTAATCTATATCTATATCATCTATGTCTATATCTATATCTATATCTGGCCTATAGAGTCTGATTTGTGTCCCCAAAGGGTCTTCAGGGTGGGTCCATCCACTGGGCCTACCGAAAGTCCCATCCCTGTAAGAAAATTGTCTTTCTCCCTCCCAACAACCATCAGTTGCCAAAAGTTCCTTAAATTGGATTGGGATTTTGTCCCCACTTCCCCATGTCCATGCTGGGATTTTGTCTGACTTGAGCTTAGATAAGACTTGTGCATGCTGTCACAACTGCTTTGGGTTCATATGAGTAACTGCCTGGAAGACTGCTTTCTTGTGGTCATCCCCTCCCCCACCCCACCCCCGTGGGTCTTAACAATCTTTCTGCCTCTTCTTCTACAATGATCCTTGAGCCTTGGGAGGCAGAGGTTTGAAATAGGTGTGCTA